>JARJDW010016345.1:0-26492 GCA_030264715.1 Adinopsis sp. GC000173 | reverse complement strand
GCTGGATCGGATTAAACCGAAAACCACCACCAAGATAAAAGTCATAGTCCCTAGTGTTCTACCGAACCACAAAAACATGTGTTTACTTTGATATACATACCTAAGTTTATAGTGATACTTAACTCTTACCTACGTGTAAAATATTTGTTAACATATACTTTTAATTATATACCTAAAACTGCAAAAATTGTGTTTTAGAATACATCTAGTCTTAAGTGTTTTTCCTCACTCACGCCTATCTGATCCCTTTTCTCTAAAGTCTTGTATTTATTCTTCGTTTAAAAAACAATTATTGATAAAATTGTTATAGACATGCAACAAATATATAGAGAAAATGGTTCCACCTTATAAAATTATTCTAAGGGCTCGATTTTATATTCAAACAATTAATGTTGTCAACAAGTGTAATTTGAAGTGTAAGGTTTTGAATTCCAATTATTTGCGATTTATAAGATAAGTGCAAATAATCGTAAGAGACAACAACTCTATTCTCGAACCGGAAATACACACTTTTATTATTTATTTCGATTGAACATCATTTTCTGATAAATGATAAATTGTTAGACAGCTCATAGTTTCATCCCCTGTTGTACAAGCGTAAAAATTCCACCGACTACATCATTAATATTGCATTGATCGAGTTTATCGGAAGCTTTTTAAATTGCAAAATAAAATCTTTTTAAAAATAGTTTAAAATTGTTTGGTGCATCAATGTACAATTACGTTTAGGTTTTAAGCGTTCTCCGGGGTTACATGAAACTACAAAGTTTAAAAATTATAATTTGAAGTGGGTTCAACCAAAAAGTGGCTTTATTTATAACAGACCTAAATTAAATTTCAATTATTTAATATATTTTTTAGGGATATGGCCAGTCCCTCTTAAAAATCTAACCATTTTACAAACTACTAATAAAAACCACTCAAAAAAAGTTACTTTATTTATGATAAATCTAAAAGTAGAATTAAAACTGAATACTTAGTCGATATTACGACATTTTCAAACAAAATAATAATACAACTGAAAGCATTATTTAACATCTTTCATATACTAAAAAACCGCAATTATACAGCAAGATATATAATTATTGGTAGACTAGTCATCAGAGAGATCACTTGAACAAACAAATTAATAATTATTGCGGGTATTCGATCTATTGCCTTATAAAATAATTATTACATAATTACTACTCTTTCTTTCCTATATTGCCTCATCACACTGTATACTGATTAGAGTTCGACTTCCCTTTTTTCCCATCCCTGTGGAATATAAATATGTCATAGCCTTGTCAAACGTACACACACAGAAAATAGAAACGGATGTTGGATTATAAAAAAAGTACGTACACCGTACAAAGGAAGTATAGTCGAATTCATTTGTTATTTATCGAAGCGTTACGTGCAATATTCATTACAATCTACCTATCATTTTATAAATATTCCGTATTGTCATTTTGCGCTATTAAATATTTTTACCAAGTTATAATTTCTGCATCATTGTATGCAAGTTTCCTTAGCTAGAGTATAGGTGTTTAACGATCGCGTCCATGCATTCATTTAGGTCTAGTCGCACAGGCACACATAAACAACATTTTATTATACAACATACTCGTACACTACAAACTCAGCACTTTTTCGCAGAAACATTTTTCACGTGTCAAATCAAGATGCATCCGGTACGGTTTATCCAATTTGGCGCGTTTTTCTAAATTATTTAAAAACAATGTGCCTGGATCGATTTAGCGCACGCAAAATGGGGCGGATACAGCCGGATAAAGCAGTGGTCTCCAAAATAAGGCTAGGACTTGAGTGGAGGTCTCTTGCCAAACTTATTTATATGTGTTTCAACTATAAATTAATACCCACTTAGGATAATTAATGATTAGAATAAGTTATATTATTTATTGAATTTAATGCTTTTTAATTGTTATCTTCTTAAGATACCCAAATGACTCCTCTTCCATTGTTCATCAGAATTAGATCAGTAGCGTCCTTATTACATGATGACAAGATTATGCGAATGCCCGGAACCTCAGTGAAGGTCTTTCACTATAAAATTAATATTTACTTAGAATTATTTATTTTGTATTAATTTTAATTATTTTTAATTATTATTTCTTCAATTACTTTACTTCCATTGTTTGTGCTAACACGCTTTTTGTACAACTAGAATCAAAAATATGACAGGATAAAAAAGATATTTTAAAATTGAACTCTAAGAAAAGGGGTGATCTGCAATATCTTTATGAAGATGGAATTAATTACCAAACAGGAACTGCACATAAGTTGAAATAAACATATTTTCAGCAATACTTTAAGATAAATATACTTTTTTTGTTTTGTTTATTAAGAAAATTATTTCATATTTTAATCCGGAACTATAATTTACGTAAAATTTAATTACCAATATTTTTCTCATAACTATTTTACTGGAATTTAGCAGCGTTCATCATCAATTGTGACTTTATGGCACTCTGCACTTTTCATCTCTTGTTCAGTAAAGATGCATTTTTTGCCTCTGTTATATAAATACGACTAATTGCATCACCTATAATATCAATATTAATATTCAATTCGCTTAGCAAATTAAATAGACACTTCTGCGGCCCGATTCACACTAAGTTAGGCGCCTGCCTCTATTTCTACCTCTACTGCAGCATACAAAGTCTATTTATACACTATCTGCATGATTATTGATATATTTTGTACCACGATGTGTTAAGTACATACATTGAAATTAATAACGCTATCGTGGAGCTGGTTAGATTGTATAGCAAGATATATACACTATATGTATTTGTTTTGATCACTGATTCATTTTGCCATTGAAAATAGAATAAATGTTGTCGCAATGCATCAACGAATTTATTTGTTTGATTCAATTTCGTTATTGTCATATATGCGGGATAAAAGTGTTTGTGTGGGCGGACGATTAACCAACGTTTAATTTTGCCAAAATTGGCGGTTTTGCCTCGAAATGGACATTATCGCACACCCAACGCAAAACATGCAAACGAGTGTAGCAATTATGTATTCATTATAAATCAAATAATAATAGATTTTTAGAAGACGCAGGAAAAAACATTTCTCAAATGCTTTGATACCAGTTGATAAATTGATCATAAGCGAAAAATTTCACCTGCAAACACTGACTTCAGACAGTTAAAAAATTATCGTGGCATTCTGCGTCACGTTTAAATAGATGGAAGTTTATCTTGTTTTTAATTATATTGCTATTCTGATATGTGTCATAAATGATATTATGTGTTCTAGTGGACAGACCTCAACAATAACTTTTTAGAGTCGCTTTTTTTAGACTGATGAATACGCGCAACTTACAAAACATTTTTTTACTCCAAACTGGATATATTCTTTATTCTGAATTTAGAAAACTTACACTTTAATGCTTCTAGGTAAATATCATTAATTAATAATAATAAAAAAAAATTAAACACTTACTTCAGACGGTTAAAAAATTGTGTTATTATTCTGAAACAATCGTTTTTCTCGCCCAGTGAATGCATGCACGACTCCTTTACTCCAAATTGGATATATTTTTTATTCTAACATTAGAAAAACTCCACTTTAATAGTTCTAGGTAAAAACCATAAATCAATAATCAACGAAAATAATCAAACACTAACTTCAGACAGTTAAAAAATTGTCTTATTATTCTGAGACAATCGTATTTCTCGCCCAGTGAATGCATGCAACTTACAAAACATTCATATAGTATATAAAACCTAATCATTGTTTCAATAACGACTCCTTTATTCCAATCCGAATTACATAATCTATCCACTTACATATATTTTTTTATTCCCATATATTACATGAATTATCTATATAGAAATGTTATCTGCTGTATGATAACACGTGAAACGTTTACATTTCGGTAATATTAATTTAATAATTTTCCTGTCTAACAAGATATTTAATCGTGTTATTGCAAAAAACAGATTTTAATAAATGCTAGCATTTTTAGTACATATTAGACATTTTGATTAAATGAAAATGCTGCTGCTTTTTAATTTTGTTTGGCGCGCGCTAAAATAATCCATCAAACATAGAATGTACGTAATTTAAAGTAATATATATATATATAACAAACATTGATTTTAATAAAAGTGAGCGGTGATTTCCATGCAATTTCATTTAAAATACAAAACCGGCCGCCGCCGCAAAATGTCGCGCTTATTGTTTCAACAATTAATTGTTTATTTGATATAATTAACATATTTTATCAAACATTGGGGGCGAAGTCGAAAATACAAAACGCAAAATATTATTGCAATTTCATGCGTTTCATGTTATTTAATATTATTATTATTGAAATATTTTCGCTAATTTATTGGCTGTTAGATTGACATTCTACGAATTTCATACTACAATCCAAATTACAACAACGCCAACGTAAGCTGATATTCCGCTTTTTTCGCACTCGTCATCACCAGCAACGTTGCAATTTTGCGAGGCATAGTCATCCCTATACATCACATAGTTGTATGTAGGCATACATGCTACGTTTTTGTTATTAACTGTAGTAGGTATGCAGGAATAATAATAAAAAAAAACGATATATCCTAATTCTATGTTTTGTGTTGTTACACCGCGTTTCGATTTGCATGCATTTTCTAGGAATCTCCCTCCTTTGTCAATATCGGCGGCGGATGCGTGTGTTCAATCTATGTATTTTGCATTAGAAATAAAACGAGTTATATTCAAACATAATATTATTGGAATAAGTTTCAACAACATTTTAAATAAAGTACATATATGTATAAATATGTCAAAAAAAAGTGTGAAAATGTAAAATAAGTAGTTTTCCAGGCAAATTAGACATAATGATAGCATTAGAAAAAAATTTATTTACAATGACGAAAATTGTAGGTTGTCATCATTGACATTTCGAGAAAAGCAAATTTTAAATGAAATATTATTGATGTTAATCAGTTTGGCAATTATATAAATATTTCATTGAGTTTGTATAATTTTTTGTTAGTCATGCTCAATTTTTAGCCTAAGCTATATTAAGAGAAAAAGTGTGTGAAAATGTAAAATTAGTAGTTTTTCAGACAACTTTGACATAATTATAATATAAGAAAACATTTTATTTACAATAACAAAAATTGTTGGTTGTCATCATCATTATAATATCAAGAAAAGCAAAATATTTACCTTGAAAAAAATTTGAACCAATTGCTAATAAAATGCTACAATTTTTATGGCTAAAATGAATATTTAGGTCAAATTTCAAATGAAATATTTCATAAACTTAAATCATTTTTCATCCATTCTAATGTTCGTTATAATTATCGTCAATTAGTATGGCACAAAAATAAGCAAACGTGTGTGAAAATTAAAATCAACGCAGAATCAGACAATCCGACTATAATTATGCCACAGATTCGAATCAAAGATAGAAACATAAATCAATGAAAAGGATAAAATTAATTGTTATGTCATACTTGAAAAATTTGATAAAAATATAACAAAACTTAACTGATGCAACTTGTTATATCCTAAAAATGTGGCCTAAATATGGACCATGATAAAACTAAACTATGTGATATCAAATTCAGTGTTAGATAAACATTCTATCAGGCAATTTAGCCATATTTATATGATACATTGAAATGAAGAAAATTAAATTATTATTAATTTGATAAAAATATTAAAAAATTTAATAACTGGATTGATGAAAGTTAAAAATGTAATGCGAATATCTTCCACTTTTATAACAAAGCGAGAATTTAAGCGTAGTGTATATCTATTTTTATGATTGTATTCGCTAGCAATTTTTAATATTGTTTGCCACTCTCTAGAAGGGGAGGAACAAGAATGCCATTCTCGTATTTCTCGTTTCACATATCAAAAAATCGCCGGCGCGATTTTTTTTGCTCTGAAGCGATCGCGCGCTTAATGCGCATGATGATATTTAAACACTTATCCGGCATGCATTGATAGTTACTATTTTGTTGTTAATTGGCGTTACCGAGCCAGCTAAACTGGTTTGATTTTCATCTTTTTTATATATTGTATATTAATAACGCTGATATTAAACTTGCGCTTGCATAGTATCGCCATCAAGGAGTAGCGCTGAATTAAATTGATAAAGCAAATGTATATACAATAGTAATTCTTTTATTGGCTGAAAATATTCGCCCGGTCTGCATTCCTATAAACATCAACAAAAATCAATATTCGCTCTAAATTTCTTCTATCTTATAGTAAAGTAGTGCATTCATAACTTATTCATGGATGATTTACAAATTACATTTACTCATTCAAAATCGGAACAATGACAAAAACAATAATCTTTTCGTTCACAATGAAGAATATCATAATTATTCGATAATATCCATAAAATAGCGTTCAGGATCTACATTTCATCTATGTTGGAATAAATACATTCATTCTTTTTCATCACATGATTTACAAAATAAGCACAATTAAATTTACTCATTCGAATTCGGAATAATGACAAAAAATAACAGCTTTTTAGCCGCAATGAAGTATTCCAATAATAATTATTCGATCAATTTTTATCTTAATATTCGTCAGTCTGCATTTCTATAAACATAAAGATTTCGAATCTAAAAAAATCAATAGACGATCTAAACTTTTTCTATAAATGAATTTCTATATTCATAATTTATCAGCGCATAATTTACAAAATAAGCACAATCACATTTACTCATTCGAATACAGAAACATAAAAAAAACAATCAAATCTTTTCTTCCACAATGAAGTGTATCAACAATATTCCGCTAATTTCTAATCTAAACGTGTTTCTATTCCTATAAAGATGTTTCTTTTTATCTGCAATGAAGTGTTTCAATAATAATAAAACCATTCGATAATTTTTTGTCCAAATTGTCGCACACAAAATAGCGCCGAGCATCTAATGTTGCTAAAAAACCAATGCATGACTAATTAATTTCGCACATATTGCATGACTTTTCGTATACATACTCTGCCAGCGCGAAAACATTATGTTCGAGTGCGAAAAAAAACTGGTTCATTTCAACGCCAACAAACAAAGCAACAAAATGCACGAGCGTTAGCGAATGACAACAACACGCCCCGTCGTACAGTGTTAATAAATGGTAAACGACAGCATGCCGTACGCGTACAGTAATCGATGGTTTAGCGGTTACATAACGGATATTACTTGAAATGCTACAATTTTGTGCGAAACATTATGCGAACGCTTGCTCGCTCGATATGATGATAATAACTTAATTGCAAATGCTCGAAGAAATACCAAATATGGTATAATAATGCTGCTGTTTGTTGTTTTTGATTGCGTTTTGCATTTTTGCACTGTTGTGTGTTACTTGTTATGTTTGCATAATGCGCCGCGCTAAATTTTAATGAAAAATAGATTAAATATTAGTATCTACACTCACGGAGGCAAATTCATCCTAAACGAAATAATATCCATCTATTATAAACAGTTCTTATCATACAAATTGACAATAACAAAGATTGGAATAGATGCCAGAAAAGGAGATCGAAATCAATGAATTGTTTATAGCTGCAATGACTAAATTTGTTTTGGCATCAACAATACTTTATTTGCGACCTTTCTAAAGTTTTCCAATATTAAATCTCTATCGGTTTATCTTTAAAATTTGGAACAAATCTAAAAAGATAAGAGATATAACGTCGTTTACTGTTTATTGCTTTAAAAATGATTAACAAATAACCAAAAAAACACAGATTGAAATGAACGGTAAAAAATATTCAAAAATCAATTAAAAAATGTTTATAGTTGCAATCGTCAAGCTTTTTAGTAACATTTATCTAAATCTAAACTACTCCATCATATTTTTCTAACAATTTCGAATAATCAAATAAACACCAGCCTCAAAATGAGCCCCAATTGAGCACCAAATGAACATTATCTCAAAATGAGCACCAAATGAGCACCAGTTGAACACCAGCGCCAAATGAGCACCATTTGAGCATCAGTTGAGCACCAGCGCCAAATGAGCACGAAGTGAACACCATCACAAAATAAGCAACAAATGAGCACCAAATGAGCACCAAATGAGCACAAGCATAAAATGAGCACTAATTGAGACCCAAATGAGCATAAATTTATGCTACTAGTTAGCTACAGACCCGAGATAACAAAAAAAATATAAAACAATTAATTGTTTTGATCTTGAAAGTTTGGATGTAATGAGATCTATTGTTATCTATCCAATTATACGTAGTAATCATATCTACAATTTTAGATTATATTTACTTAATTTTCACATGTAAAACATCTAATTTCGTTTCACTAGAACAAGGGCCAATTAAACTAGACAAATTTAACTTCAATTTTTAAATTCGAAATTCAAGTTGTAATTTTTTGGCAGCAACCTAAAATATTCATTCATGTTTTACTATACGAGTGGTATAAATTTTACTTTCCAGCATAAAACTCTTTCCATAGCGTTAACCGCACAATGTATTCAAAGTTGCATCATTCGCCATTATTGCACCAGCGGAATGATTATATATTTAGAATTTTTAGATACATATATAATACTTTAAGAAATAAAATCGTGTGGATATGTAAATTGCGGACATTCCAGCCAAAAAATATCATCGGCTACATTTCCAACCACCAAGGGGCACTTTGGAGTGAATTGTAAGTACGTGAGCGATTTTAAAAAACGACAATGTTGATGACATTGCACGCGCAAGACGAATTAATTATTAGATATATAATTCGCATAAATAAATCACAGCAAACTTTACAACATAGCGGAATAAACAGATAAATTAGTTTATTTTGCAGCTAGCTATTGTAGTAATTGAAATAGTAAACACTCAGCGCAACTGAAAAATAACCATTTTGTGTTGTGTAGTAGGAAAAAAGCTGGCTGCTACCTATATAAAGTTTAAGTGTTTGATTGAATTGAAATATCAATGCAATGCACTCGCACAATAAATACTGACTTTTATTCCATTCCCATTACTGCAATACTATAACTCACAGGAATTATGGTTGCAATAAATGTAGTATTATTAGTTTTTGCTCGTCAAACGCCACCCCTAAGGTTTCAACTCGATCCAGGTCACAAGTTTGCGCGAGTGAGCAAACGTACTGCATTGTAGGACTTCGTACACCCCGTGCAGACAACAAACACACTTCGCATTCAGAGCGAACGAACAGCATGGCATTTAATCGCATTCAAATTGATTTCTTTCCCAAATTAAGTTTTGTTAATGCTCGAAACTTAAACGCTAATTTTCATATCTAACAAGCTGTGAAAATAAAAATAAGCTAAACCGGGCTATTTATAGCCCCACTTTAAACTTCCACCCCTAAAATTCCATTAAATATTTCCATAGTCCCCAGCACAGTGTCAGATCGCTTATCAACTTCATCAGCGCAGCGCGCGCGCACAGTTAATTCGCAGCGAAAAAATTGGCATTCGTTGATTGTGCAAATATAATTTACATTCCATATTTATGCCACGAATAACGCGCGGGGCGCATTATTCTACAAACGCGCTGCAACTCATTTCGCGATGCAATTATGTAGAAAAGTTGAAATGTTTATGGTCGAGCTACATGCACTACCCATTCCTTTTGGCTTGCCAAACGCATGCGAAAAACTTTTCTCCAATTACGTGGAATTATCTTCAATTTGTATTTAAAACAGATATAACTGCATTGTGTATCTCATCGTTTGAAAAACGTTGTTTGTTGCATAAATAGCAAAGTTCGAAATTCTTTGCAAATTATCCTACCGCTACCATTCTCTAATTTACGTAGAAAGCAAGTAATGTTGTATATTGTTTGTTTGTTCAGTTGCAATCAATAAATTTAGGAGATGTTTTAATATTGCGCCTAGATGTATTGTCAGTGATGTTTTGTCTCGTAATTGGACAGTTTTGAATACAATGGAACGATAGAAAAATAAGTAATAAATAATTTGGTTTGTTATATTACTATGCAATTAAATAATTACTAAAACTGAAAGCAAAGTCAATGTATTTTTAACAATTCAGGAAAAAAAGTGTTTAGACATCTAATACTAGGACAACTAAAACTGTATATTTTACAAATTCACCTAATTTTTCGGATATTCTATCATTCCATTATCGTTTACTCAATACAACAGTCTTTGATAGGTCATTTCCAATGGTATGTTTTATGAAAAGGATTTTTACAATCACTGAATTCAAAATCTGAAATCTGTATTTATTCTTAGTAGGAAAAAATTTGGAATTATTCCCTAATACACCAAATTACTTGATAAAAAACTATCTTAGTTTTAAAAATTTGGAATTTCTTCAATTCTAGATTTCCAATAAGCAGTAATTAGCCAACTTTCTGGCTAGTGAACTTAGCAACATATAGAATAAGTCTTTAACATTAATTTCCAACTTTTGGGATTATAAATTCCATTTTGCAGATGTCACGATAAAAAGTTACCAATGAACGAATAATCACTATCAAAGTGCAACATAAAAAAGCTTTGCAAACTCAACAAATAACAAAAAAACGCAAATTAATTGATTACTTAATTTAAAGACCTGATTCTCAAATTTATGATTTTAAAACCCTCAATCTTATAACGATCAGTTTTAATTAAACCATCAACAAATACAACATTACTTAATTTTGTTCTCAATTTAAATGAACGCACAACATTATTATTTTCTTACCCCTTTGACTTCTTTTTGATGTTTAGATTAAACGCAGTAATTTTGACGTTTTACAGATTGTAAGGCGAACGATTTATTTCCGTCTAATTTTTAAGATAGCTAATCGATAATCTTGAAGCGTTTTAAAATATTTATTATAAGAAATTTTGAATCGTCGTCGTTACTTCGATGTCCAATTACATCGTTAGCTGCTACAACATTTCAAATGTTATATAATGAGTTTTCCCAAATATTATGTGTAATTTGCTACCGAAATAATTCTATTCTATTCAGAATTCTATTCTAAAGTTATTTAAGTGGCTTAATTTTGGAAGATGACCTATGCTAAATGTTACACAGCACAATCATTTTAAATTAATTCTATTCAAAATAGTCGCGCCAAGTCACAACATTATCAACCTTCTCAATTATACAATGATTAGTCGTCGTCGGAGAGACGCAAAGTGTTATTTTGCTTCATTTAACTAAGTTTATTTTCATGTTGCTATTTATTTATTGTATATCAGCCATAACTCGATTGGTTATTCGAGACGACGACTCAAAAAAATATCCAGCTATTACTCATCCAATGTGAGTGACACTCTTGCACACAAAATTATTGTGCATATGCAGAAAAAGAACACGCATGCACACAGATGGAGAGATTCCTATTTTTATCGATACGGTAATACGGTTCGCTCGTTTCACCTTAAAAGACGATGACGACGACAACGATGTAACAATTTGTAGTCATTCGAAGCGATTTTTATATACATATTGTATAAGAAGAGATATTGTGATTGCGATGCGCAAAACCTTTCAATAACATCAGACGAATTATGTTTGACAATGCGCGCGTATGAAGTTTGTTTCTGACATACTTAAAAATTTGCCATAATGCAGAAATAGTTACGCACATCTTCACATAATATGTATTACAAACTTAATTCAAAATGTGAATCATAATAGAGCTTGAGTTATCGCTAGGCAAGTAAACGACAAGCTCAGGATCCATAAATGAATTGGGGATGGAAATATAAAATAAGTATGTACAGTAGAACCTCGATTATATGTAATTTCATGCATGACATTACAACTTGACGCTTAATTGGCGTGCCGGTTAATCGAGTATCTACTAGTACTATCGTCAATGTGTTATATTATACTAAAAATTTTCAAAAAAAATTACTCGAGTAGTCTTTGATTACATTTGAGTAAAGATTTTAGTCGAGCGTCAAAATTTTAAGACGTTAAGACGTTTTAATAAAATTTTTCAAAATAGCGGTCCCAATTGAAGATTATTGTGAGTCCAACGATACAAAACTTACCCATTGATTTATGACTTATTTAAAAATACATAAAATGATGCTCGTTGCTTACCTAGAACAAAAAAAAAAAAATTCGTTAGAAACAAACATCAATTGCACTCTTTTTCTTAAGAAACAATTTAAATTTTAATTTCAGAACTAAGTTAAATATTTGTAACTGCTGAAACCATAAGTAAAACAAAATTTTCTTTCTTACATGACATTTTAGTTAAATAATGCAATATATGCAATTGTTTTGCATTTTCGATAATTTTCTCAGAATTTGAAACCCAATTTTTAGTAACAATTCTCAATACAATGCCTATTTGAAGAAAAAAATTGATAATGCGAACAATAAATAATGTACTATCTCTTGCGGACCACATAAAAATAGTCGGATGACCGTATGTGCCTCAAGGGTAGTAATAGTTCGCCCAGGTCTAGTGTAGATTGAAGTAAAGAGAGCCATAAATACATATTATATAGGCCAAAGCCCCTAAATCTTTAAATTAGTCTCTGAATAATAGTGTTTTAGCTAAGAAATATTAACATTCACACAAAGTACGTAATGTTATGTCATTCACCCTACATTGTCCATAAAGAAACAAATCACAATGTAACATAAAAGTACAAACTGATAGCATTGCGGTGGAGAACCAATTATTCCACTCCCTTAGACCGAAAGTAAAATTCTTGTGCTTTCTGAATTTTGAATAGGTATACTACACATATTACAAACCGATTGTGAATAAACAAATTAGCTAACCAGGCCAGCAAAAAGCGTTTCCGCTATGATACACCGATAGGTATGTTTTTTATTATATTTTTTTAATGAAAAAATGTGGATATGTTTAAAGATACTAGAATAATTATACTACAAGGTGTCAAACAGCATATTACTAAGTAAAATTTTCGTGCATTCTGAATTTTGAATAGGTATATTATACATATCACAAACCGATTGTGAATAAAAAAAATTAGCTCACTAGGCCAGCAAAACGCGTTTCCGTCATGATACACCTATGTATGATAGGTATGTTTTTTATTTTTTTTATGAAAAAATGTGGATATGTTTAAAGATAGTATAATAATTACATACCTACTACAATGTGTCAGACAGCGTATTACTTAATTTACAAAGCGATAAACATTGATTTAAAAACATAAAATGACATGTCTGTAAAAGAGGTTAAAACAATAATATCAAAGCAAGAAAAACAACATATTATGAGCAATTTCCTATCTCTACGAAAGCAACGATGTAATATGTACATTTTGCTGTATGTAAATGTATATGCGACGGATATTATTCTACATATTTTTCCAGTATCCACTGGATTTTCAGTAGTAAGCAGTTGTGCGCGCAAATTGCAGAAACATTTTTTAAACCCTGCTAATTTAATTGGGAATTTGAGAACAACGTCCCCAGCACTTTTAATATATGTTTTTTCTCCCTCTCTCTTTGTCCGCCTCATAAATATTTATCATTTTTCGTTATCCCAAAATCCAGGGATTTCATCTCGGAGATATTCTAGTCCACCCCGCTAGAAATTCCGCTTTATTGTTGCAAATTTTACATTTTTGTTAAGTCAAGCAAATATTCGCGAGAGACGTTTTACCAAAAACCGCTAAGCTGATGAGAAATATGATTATTGCATATAAGAAATGAGCTTATTGGATGGATTTCGTGCCAGCGATCAAACCGAACAACACACAAACAGCGCATTTGTGCTTGATTTATTACTGCTGGTAATAATAAAAGTTTGCATGTCGCAGAACGGACAACGCGCTTTATGGCGAATTAAGATTGCATCCAATGCCCTGTAAAATAGCACATTACAATGTACAGTAATGTCATCATTAATATTTGTGGAACCGCGCACACAAT
Source organism: Adinopsis sp. GC000173 (assembly GCA_030264715.1). Lineage (NCBI taxonomy): Eukaryota > Metazoa > Arthropoda > Insecta > Coleoptera > Staphylinidae > Adinopsis > Adinopsis sp. GC000173. Next base: position 12,644 of record JARJDW010016345.1, on the reverse strand, counting down.
AAAAATTTCAGTCATAATAAATTAAATGCGGCAGACATTTTTCGAATATTTATAACTCAATTAACGCGCGCATTAGGTGCACCACTTTCATCAGTGTAAATAATTTTATATTTGAGTAGGAGAAAAAATGAAAGCATATGCGAATAGTGGTGGGTTTAGTATTTAAGCGATTGAGGTGGTGCTAAAAGTCTAGGAGACTCAAAATATTCAAATGAACATTTTTTTATTAAAAATCGTTAAACTTTCAATAATTTTGCACGAAAGGATAAGATTAAAATTTGTAAAATATTACGAATCAAAATATGTAAATATAAAAAATATGGTAAAATTTCACTAAATGTCTCTGAACACTTTTTTCTATATTTTTTTAAATTTTAAACCCAAAATTCATTAAACTGCTCTATTTTTTAACAATTTCGCATAAAAATTCGGAAGTCACTCACAAAAATACCTGAAAAAAAGTTAAAATTTGTTAAATATTACGAATGGAAATAATGTTCTTTCGTACTTTGGTAATATGTATTCTTATTTTTTATTTATAATTTTCATAGAAAACTCGTAGGAATGACAGCAACCAGAAAAAAATTGCTCAAAAATAATTCAAAACATAAAGGAGGTAAAATATGGTTCAAATTGCCTAAATGTCTCATTTTACTTTCAATTTTCATAGAAAACTGACAGAAACGAGAATAAACAGTAAAAATTCTCTTTTTTTTTTCGCCACTGCACTAAACATTTGTGTGTTTGCCTTCCTCACAAGCGTCATTCGATTACTCAAATAGATATCTGATTTTTTTCTATCAAGCCACACTACCTAACCAGTTAGTGCGCACTCGAACACAAATCCATAGAAAATTTCCAATGCAAATCGATGCAAATTTCCTGCATGAAATCTATTTCAAGTGTAGTATCAACAACACAAGGTGTATTGAACATGTCATGTCCTTGGCTGCAAAATTTTTAATTTGCCCACTTTAATCTAATAGCGCAATTTGTTAACGATGATGATGCGATGCGATGCGAGACGGCGTGATTATTGAATCAAGCGCGGGCTCGGCGCGTTTACCCGCTGATCGGATTCGCGCTTTTGCAAATGTTGATGATGATGGCACGCTTTATGCATGTTGTTGAAGTACATATATTCAATTGGCATATTTCTCGCACACTCGATCGCCACCAATTTGAATGTCTGCCACGTTCATTACTTATAATTTCCGATGCCAAGGTTAAGGACACCAGCAATTTAGCAGCATTGCGAACAGTGGCGTCGCATAAATCACGACGGAATCATAAACTAACGGCGCGGATGTAAAAAAAATGAATGAATAGGATTTTATTGGCTGAGTCGAGAAGCAAACAGAAATTTCTTTCAAAGGGTAATTAATATTTATTGATAATCTAATTGTAAATCTTGTTTGGTAAAAACTCGAAAATTAATTAAAGCATTTAGAGATAAACAGATGGCAAAAAATTGATTTAAATGGATGAATTGGCAATCGCAATTATCAAAAATCTATTAAACCATTAAACATATCACACTTTTTAACAAAGATAGGTAAATTATCTGCTTGACATGTTTAGACAGATTGAAAAAAATAACTCTTATGGATTGTGGTCAATGTTTGTATAACATCTTTTGACGTTTATAAAAAGATTTATTCAGATTTATTTATATCTATATCTCTATTCCCTTTTTTTACAAGTGAAATCAATTTTTCTTCATACAGTGTTTTTGTGTTGTATTTTTATGCTCGCTCGAAATCGTTGTCACATCCTGCCGTTATATGAAGATGAAACTTTTTTACAATACATCCGGAATGTTGTACTAGACAGTATATTTTGCAAAAAGCTAATTGTTGTATTTTATAACCAGCAATAAAATTTACGATGGCAAATACTATAGTTGTTTAAATAATGTAACTTTTACCATAAAACGAGTATAAAAAAAACGAATCTGGTTAAAAAATACGCTGAATACTTCTAATTTCAAAACCCGGATGTATTTTTGAACAAAAGACTTGTAAAGAGACGCAAAAAATATGTAAATTTTGATTTAATCCACCATAATTAGTTGCGTAATCGATTTATAATTATTACAAAGCCGATGATTGGCAGTTTTTTTATTGATGCAGTTACGGTTGCTTAAAAACAAAGGATTTTTTAATGTTTCCTGGCGTCGAAATGGAACAATTTTTATCTCGATTGTTATATTATTCAACAAAGAACTTGCAAAGAGAAGCAACTGTAAATTTTATTAAAATCAACCAGAGTTAGTTACCTAATCGATTTTTTATATATTTTATTGATGCAGTTACTATTATTTAAAGATAGATTATTTACTTTGAACAATAATATCGCATTTTTGAGCGCTTCCTAGCATCCATGGGACACAATTTGTCTTGTTTTTTGAATAATGTAATAAAAAAGTTAAAAAGCAATGTAAAAACGTCCATTCTTATAACTCAAAAGCCCGGATGTACTTTATTAACAAAAGACTTAAATTTTGATATAATCCCCTATAATTAAATACCTAATCGATTTATAATTATTTTATAGCTGATGACTGACATTTTTTGAACAATATATTTAAAAAACACACGAATTTTGTTATCGTATTTTTAAATACTTGCTAGCATCCAAACTTGTAAATTTTAATATAATCTACCATAACTAGTTACCTAATCGATTGGTAATTATTTTTGACTGACATTTGTATCGATGCAGTTACGCTTGCTTAAAACCGTACACGATTTTCGTCGGTTTGAACATGAATGATATATCGTATTTTTTTAGTGCTTCCTCTACTCCAGCAGCATCGAGATGAAACAATTTGTCTCGACTGTTATTACACAGAGATAATTACAGCGTTTTTGGCTGAAAAAATTGTGCGCTTCACGCCACTGATTTCAATACAATCATTTTTTGTGGTCAGCAGCGCAAATGGCTGTCTTCTTAACTCACACAACAACAGCCATCCTTTGTTTGATCACCATGTTCTTTTTTTGTGTTTGAGTGTTATTTTGCGCCCGAAAGCCGATTTTATTTCCGCCTTTTCCTCGCTCGTTGTCGTCGTGTAATAATAAAAGTACACCTAATGTCTGCTTATAACAATTAAGTTAAAACGTTTACGTTGTTAACTCGCTTCATTCTGCTCCTTATTAAAGAAGCTGCCAAATCTAATCATCGTTATTAAATGGGATTTTATTTGCGTGGAAAAATTGTATCGAATTGCGCTTGACAACCGAATTGATTAGCTAGCACACAGCGAGAGAGCAGGAAAAAATTGTGTAGCGCGCGCGAGTTTTATTATTGTGTACGTGTATTTATACACCACACACACACTTTGTGTTGATGTTATTCGATTATTAATTAATTTAATTTGCACATGATTTGAACCGCAACGCATACACACACAGACGGGCACACACGGCATGCAAAAAATTATCACTGATTGATTAATTTAAATTGCTTAACGATTTTATTGGTGCTAGTTTTGGTACATTTGCAAATAATTGTATTTTTATTCGTTAAAAATGTAAACAGAGCACTTGATTTACACAATTTCGTTTTAATATTGCAGGTAGTCTACAAATTCAACAAAGCCAAAATAAAATATTTGTCAATGTCTGTAACTTTACGGCACGTGGGGTTTAAGTAATGCTTACTTGCATTCAAAAAATGAATCAAACATGTAATTCAGACAAAAGTGTAATAGTGATAGTTGTCAAAACATTCCCAGAGCACCAAAATCTTTAGAAACTTGATTTTTTTCAAAACAGAAGGGCGCTAAAATTCCTGTTGCACTTCTGAATATAGATAATATTTCCATAGCAAGGGATTAATTACGATATTTATGTCAATATTAGATTTCAATGCAAATGATTTAGGTTTAGTAGTTTAGTAGGAACAATATTATGCCTGTGTTGGTGTGAGCAGTTTGCCGAATGGCTTAAAAGTGTCTCCTTGTGCTCTTAATGCATAATGAGCTATTATTGTTTACTGTTTTATAGGCACCATAATTAGTAGTCAATTGTCACACTTAAAAGAAAAGATCTATAATAAGATCTAGGCAGGAGAACAGCTAAAAAATGTTTACAAGAGCAGAAAAATGTGCCTCAGCTAAATTTAAATATTGATTAGAATTTTATGAAATTTCTTTTTTTTCTCTTAAAAATTTTTATACAGCGGACTGTACTAAAATGATAAATGTTTAAGACTCAACTCATACGTGAAATGGTTTCGGATAATGAACCAATCCTTCATTTCTTAATTAATCTTTCACTTTATTCACACGGTTTTCGATTAGATATTTATAATGAGTCGGCTAGTAAGTCATGGGCGTTCAAATTGCGCATTAAAAATAAATTGTTTTCACATAATGATTTATTTCCATCATTTTTTGTCTTCAAAATGATGTTTATATTAATTCAACACTTGTAGCAATTCACAAATTACTTGTCTTACTTGTTCCCTATTAGCACCACTTTCTTATTTCCTACATTTTTTCTAACGCCCCTCGTATATTCTCATTTAATGCATTTGCTGTAAAGCGTTGGCGCTATTGAAACTCGCACAAATCATGAATGTTATTTTTTAATTTGGATGCTGAAACGCGATATCACCATCTCGGTAGCGCTAGAAAATCATTTCGTTTTCTTTTTGTTGTTGGACATATATTCAGGTTTCCATGCGCGGTGGCGGCATGAAAACGCCTTTAAATACGACGAACTAATTTTCATAAAGTAAATTATTTATGACATTCGGCATGTTATCTACCTCCTGTTTGGTGTGTTTTTTTCCTCCTTCAACGAATTTTGTTTGAGCTAATGTTGTATGTATTTGAAAGATCAAAAATATTAAAATTATTTTATAGGAACGTTGCTTACACATCAAATGCATATTTTATTGAGCAAATTCTTTTGCAGCGCGAAACGTGTATATGTTCGTTTCTTTTTGCCCCGCCGCCGTCAAGGACCTGCCTGCCTGCGCTATTTCCATCGTATAGAAAAAATAAACTGCAATTCAATTTGCTAACAGAACGCGATGCCATTTCAATAATTTGAAAAACGCTTATTATATATATGGATAGTATCAGACAGGCGACATATCGCAAAATATTATGAAACTTGAAACACCTTAAAAATTAAATAAATACAAGTACAGCAAACAAATAGCTCCCTATCTAGTCATGATAAGGCTTGATAATTTATGCACATTCATATTTATTTACAAATGTATTTGTGATAAAGGTAAATTAGTAATAAAAAAAACTAATAAAACAAATTTAAAAAAATAAACTATAATGGTGTGGTGGCTTTGGTCTTGAAACCTCTAATTTCTATTATTTAAAATAGATTTATTTCTAACCGATTAAATAGCATAATTACTTTATATTTGAAATCCAGACAAAACAGATCAAACCAGTACGCATTTATTATTCTAATGGCTTACGTAAAATAGTTATCAGGCACAATGTTTTATACATATTCATATATTTATGTACAAATGCATGATAAACGTAAATTAGTAATAAAAATAATAATAAAACAAATTGTAAAAAATTAATTAACCGTGAACTATAAAGAATAAGAAGCTTTGCTTTTGAAAACTTTAATTTCGATTTCAACATCTATTATTTTAAATTGGTTTATTTCTAAACATTTAAATGGCATAATTATTTTATTTGAAATACAGACAAAACAGATAAAACCAGGCATAAGACAAATTTTAAAGAATAAATTAACGGTATCACTATTTTTTCTAGCTGTGAAAAATAAGAAGTTTTGGTTTTGAAACCTCTAATTTCGATTTCAAAATCTCTATTATTTAAAATAGGATTTTTTCTAACCGATTTAATAGCATAATTACTTCATTTCAAATCCAAACAAAACAGATCAAACCGTAGCTGGTTTATTATTTTAATGGCTTATGTAAGAACTTACGAAGTTTTTTTACATATCAAATTGTGCTTTAAAGTTTTTTAACATTTTAAAGAATTGACATTTTTAACTCATTCTTCTCACATTTTATCGAGGTGGTAAATTCGTCGAAACTACTCAAGATTTCAATCGCTTTCAAATGAATTTTATTTCACACTGAAGCAGAATTAATCGAATCGTCTGTTTCGAGACCCAATCATTTCTAACGTTAAAACATTCTACATTATTTTAGTATTCATCAGTGTTTTATTACAACAAAACCTCTTCTACACATTTTTTTCGTAAAACACTCAATAATTCGACATTATTTTAATAATTTTTATGCTGAGTGGTTAAGAAAAACAATGAATACATGAATTTGACGAATGCTGAATTACGTATTAATTAATTTTAAATTTATTTTCTTGAAATCGATATTTTCTATTTCTTAATTAAAAATTTAAATAAAAATGGAATAACCTAATATTTTCTATTTGTAATCGCCGCTTTGACGCACACAGAACGTTTGAGACCAAAAGCGGTCACTTTCAAGTTCAAGCTGGTCATTTTTGTTCGAAGACAGGTCAACCGTAAATTTTCGATTTTCGATCAGAAAGCAGTCTTTTGAATATCTAACAATTTAAGGCAGAAGACACAAAACTATGTAATTTAATCTTTTTTTTGAAACTAAGAAGTAGGTAATAAGTGCATGTTTACAAAACATGCGTATTAGTAACTTTGCATTTTATATCTGTTTTATAATCCTTATCGATTTTATTGCCTGCAATTAATAATAAATTAATGTCGGACTAATTAATAAATTACAATCCAAATACGTTTAGCTATTTGAGAAAATGCGTTCGAATATGTATATAGAAAGAAAATTATAGCGAAATTAACCTTCAATACGAAAACGGAACAATTTGAAAAATGTGCTCTTACTGTAAAATTCTAACTGTGATTATCTCCAGGAAAACTCGCCGTCGATGCTGCTGCTGATGATGATGATCCAAAAAGACAAAAAGAAAACAAAAACGTATTTCTTGCTTAGAGATAACGCAAATTCAGCAATTAATTCTCCCGCGCGCTATAATACACACGAAAACCGTTATATTGTTGTGCTGTTGTGCGCAATTTGTTTTGCCATAAAATAATTTAATTCCATGCAAAGACAATACCGTAAATTTTTCCGTCGTGCGATTCTAATGCGACGGCGGCAATTTTGCAGTGCGGGGCAAAATTTATTTCGCTTTATATTCATTCATATATATATAGCGGGCGCAATGGAACGCACAACACAAAGCAGCTGACAATAAGTAAATATCGCGCTATTTATATATGAACAATGAAAGTTAGTTTAACGTTGGGTGGTGGTGATGAAAAAGATTTTATTTACTTTTTGCGCGAATCGCGTAATGTATAACACCAGCAACAATCCGAAACGAAACGAAATTTGTTCTAATGCAGTGTGTTTCATAAGAAATATATGTGTGGGCCCCAAAAAGAAACCAGAGTAGGATATTTTTGTTCATTTTCATGCATTTAGCGACTTGTTTCATTTAACGTTACTTCCGGATAAGTAGATCCTAACAATTTAGAAAGAAACCGCTATGAAAATAGCATGAAAAATGAGTGGAAATACCAAAAATGTCAAATGTGGCAGATGGGTCCACTCGATTTTTATGCAATTTTCATCTTCCCCACCTCGAGCTTGGACATTTTTGTTCATTTTCATGCTTTTGCGAACGATTTGCGATATGTTTTATTTGGCGCTATCTCTGGAAAGGTATATTCCAACTATTTAGAAAGAAAACGCTGTGAAAATCGGATGAAAAATGGTTGAAAACACCAAAAATGTCAAATGTGACAGATGGGTGGACTGTTTTTTATGTATTTTCCAAACGATTTTTATGCAGTTTTTAGCTTTTACACCTTGAGTTGGCCTTATTCTAAAAGTCTGTAGTGAAAACACCTCGAAAATATAAAAAAAAGAATGAAAAACTCAAAAATTTGACATTTTAGTGTTTTTCATGCAAAGAAACACCCCCATCCAAAATTTATTGTTTAAGAATCTCGGTGGAGGTACTAAAAGGTATAAATAGTAGATTATATTTCCTAATTTGTATATGAAACGCACTGTACATCATAAAATGGCATTGAATAGAATTACAATAATAAAATGAATTCGCTCGATTTCGATTTCGACAACAGCAAAATCGCATTGTGTGCGGTGATTAATTATTCATAAAAATATTTATTATCTCATCTTGTATTTTAATACGCAATTTACAAGCGCAATTTGCTTCATTACCATTATTTATGGATGACGGAAAAGTTTCACATCAGCAACAACACACTTTTTTCGAGCGAATAAAATAGCAGAGAAGAGAATAGAAGAAAAAAAGGCGGTGGCCGGTTTGTGTTATCAAACATAATAAAAATAACCCCGCGCAAACGGCATGCATATATATAAAAAAAGATAATTAAGATTAAATTGCCAGCAAGCGTTTAAAAAATAATTAGTATATCGTTTGATTGTTGCAGTAGGATACACCTTGACACATATTTTTATTTATTGTAATTTTATTGATCCCGAACGCGCGAAATTATAAAATGATTTTCCGTTTCGCTGGCAAAATAACAAACTAATAATGAGTACATTAAAATGCTTATAGGCTGTTGTTTATTATTCAAACATAATTATACAAAAATTATATTGTGTTTGATATTTAAAGTAATAAATAATTGATAAAATTGTTTATGCGTTATGTAATAATAAATAATAGATATAAATAGAAAAATATGTGCATTTATTCGGTGCTAAAAGTAAGGCTTTATCAAACATGTGGTAAAAAGTTGATATGTAAATGTAAAATAATTTTTTATATAGTTTGGGAGGTGATGGTTGAAAGATGTATTATACAAATACAAATCAGGTTCATTCCACGTTAAAAATGCTTTTATCAGGCACGTGTTAAAAAGTAAATATGTAGATATAAAATTCTTCATAATTTTTGGTAAGAACTTATACTAAAATTATTTATAAATTCCAAATATCCGTTAAATTAAATTAAATATAATTTTCTAATTTTTTGTTGTCCAACACAGAAATATTAAAATTAATTTCATTACATGTAGTTTTTGTTTAATCTGAGTAAAATTACTAAAAAAAAACTTGTTGTTTTTTGTGTATTGTAGAAACAGCTTAAACTTTAAATGTGCTCGTTTAGACTAACAATAAAAAGGAACATTAATGTAATGAAAAGCACATTAGATTCTAAATAAATTATGCACAATGAACAAAAATCTGTTCCAAATTTAATTCTACATATATAGTATAATATTTATGATAAATAGAGCAATTTTCAACAAAATTAAGTTTAATCCGCATTGTCCAGCGCTGCTTAAATTTGCAAAAACAATAAAATTAATGTTTTATAACCGTACTTTTCCAATTTACCAAAATGAGTTTTAAATTATCCTCTAAAGCGAGCGTGTAATGCACGTGAAGGCATTCTTCACACTCACACACATAGACACAAAACAACCCGCGCTAAAAAAGCACAATATTTAACGTTTTCTTAAAATAAGCGCGCACGGCTAAAAATAATCATCCTTTCATCCTGCATACATTATAAGACTGTTTAAATATTTGTGTTTATATCACAACAATACGGCCGTATTTGCAGTATGCGCGCGCGATCGATGCCACCGCCACCTTCATCGTCGTCGACGGCGCAAAAAATCGCCATGAAATAAAAATCGTCCGCCGGTGTGTGTTTGAGCAGGGACAAGCGCGGGATTGGGGCGGAAAACAAGCTGCATATAAATTTGAAACGGGAATGCATGCACGTTATGTGTAGTATGTTGTTGTTTAAAAATTCTGTAATGTCGCCCCGAAATAAACAGGAAGGGTGCATGTGTAATGAAAAAAATGTGTGCCGTGTGATGATGATGATGATGATGGTCTGTGGCGTAGATACAGTTGGGGTCCATCAATTGTGAGAACCAATTTTATAAAAATTCAAATATGGTTTATTTAGTTGCATTGAATTACAAGGAATTGTTTTCCCACACATAATCTCTAATTTTTCTTTGTTATGAAATTTTGAAGTTCCCAATGGTAATCACTTGGATTCGATGGCATTGATTGGGATTTAGATTCGCTCTATGTTGTGGGTAATATTTTTAGGTGGAAAGAGGGATAAAATGTACGGGAATGCTGGTATTATGAGATGAGATGCGATAGATGGGGACTACATATAAAAATTTGGGAATAGTTAGGATGGGAATTAATATTTCCTCCAGTTGCAATGAAAACAAAAAGTAGATCAATTCCTGGGTTAGTATAGATATTATTTTTATTTTACTTAGCCATCAATTAATTTCAGTACCAGCGAAGATTTTTTACTTCCAAAGACACAGATATTTTATAAAGATTTAAAAATGATTGGGATAGGAATTTATATTTAATCCCATTCACGTCTCTAGTTGCAATCCAAACAAAAAGTAGACCAATTCGTGGGTTAGTATAGATATCATTTCTATTTTTAACAAAGATATTTTATTGAATTTGAAAAAAATGATTTAAATTGTTTTGCAGCTGGGTTTAAAGTTTCCAGCAACGCCACTGGTTGTGATGGTGCATATGGCATACGTTCGATGTCACCACACATACGCATACGCCACCTTTTTTTTGCTTCAACGTCTGCTGCTACCGTCGTCTTCTCTTCTCTTCGCTCGGATTGCGTCCGGTTGTAGTAAAAGATTTTTTCATATTAATTGGTGCGCGTGTAGCGTTTAAACATCGATTAGCAGCAGCAGCAGCAGAGCAACATTTGGGATGCTGCTTGTCACAACATCATCGCATGTCAAAATCAAAATTGTTTAATTCATAATCGTAGCGATAAATTATTTTCAAGTAATAGCGGTGATAAATTAAATTATATCGCATTTATACGATAACATAATTACAATGTATTTATAATGTTGATGTTGTTTTAAAGATTATGGCAAATATATATATAAGTATTATACAGTCGAATAAATTAAATAAGTTTTTTCATGTATTTTTTTGACGTGCTCAAACAGTGTTGAATGGAAAAGTTAGAAATAGCATAAATCACTATTATTTATGCTCTAGCGTCCAAAAAAGAGAGACCTGAGGCAAATCAACCGAAAAGTCAATCTATTCACCTGTCTCAAATTTTATGCCACTTGCATTTTTTTACTTGCGGTTTGCCCTTTCAATGAATTAAGTTTCTCTCGAATTTATAAATCACAAAATACACAAATAAGTGTCCATTAGGCAATAATTTACAACTTTCAATACAATAATTTCATGCCAATACAAACTTTGCCTGTCTTTTTCTCTTGTCTTTTACATTGTTTAATTTATTTGTACTCATGTAAAACAGTATCTTAAATAGATAGTTAAAAATAGCGTAAATCACTTTAGCGCCTGCTGCCAATCAGCAGAAAAGTCAATTTGTTTTTCTATTTCCACTTTTACACCTTCCGTATGTTTATTAACTTAAGATAAATTAAAATTGAACCATAAAAATTAAAAATGTGCTTTTTTAAATTATTGATAGCACTTGTCTTAAATATTGTGATAATAAAACATAAATCGTAATTTATTTACGACAAGGTGTTGAATAGAATAGTTAAAATTACATAAATCACGCTTACTGAAGGTTTAGCGTTCACAATAGAGGCCTAAGACAAATCGACAAAGAAAAACTAGTCTATTCACTTACCTCAATTTTTATATGTCTTGTATTTTCTAACTTTCAGCTTGCCATCTCAATTTTTAAACAAAAATTGGCTTAAGATCTCCCAGGAAGATTCTAGAAAAGAAAAAAGTCGGATAAATAAATGTTTACAATATTTTAATAGAAACAAAGACAAAAATCATGGATGCATTTTCAAATTATTAATTTATAAGCAACTTTTTTGAACAAATTATTTTCGAATAATTTTCTCTTAAATTTTTTCGCCAATTTTTATTTTTACATCGTAGCAAAAAACGTGTTGAATGGAGAAGTCAGAAATAACATAAATCATCATTATGTGTCGCATTCAAAGAGAGTTGGGGGGTAATTTTCAACAGCCCAAAATCCAATCTGTTTACCACGAATTTTACGCTTCTTTTATTTCTCTGTAACTTTCCGCTTGCCTTTTCAATACTTTAAAAGATCATACATATTAAGCTTAGACCATGGCATAGCATAGCGCACGACCTCAAAAACAAACTATGCATCATAAATTTTACGGACATATTTTTTGTAGACCTAATTGTCATGTTTGTGTTTCCCTTACCGATTTAGTGCTCTTTAGAACATTCAACAATCTAAGCAAGTTTCTTAGAATTATAACAAAAAGAAATGCGTACATTGAAACAAAAAGACGATTTTTTAGGATCAGAGTATTCATTTTTCAATTTTTTTATTTACTTTAAGCTTCGATGTGCAATATCAGGTCCGTAAAAATGAACCTCATAAAATTTGTTGCACTTGCCATTTTTGTATTTTCCTTTCTGATGTAGTATAGTGCTCTTTAAAAAAATCAACATTCAAGGCAAGTTTCTCGGGCATATGTAGGAAAAAGGTTTCAGAAAAAAGTGCTTACACAGAGACAAAAAAGCAATTTTTCACGTTTCTTCAGCAGATTGTCCTACAAAGTATTAAATAAAAAGAAGACTAAAAATAGTATCAATAATGAATA
>JARJDW010016344.1:0-89174 GCA_030264715.1 Adinopsis sp. GC000173 | reverse complement strand
ATTATGAGTAAACAAACACCCTAAATCTGCACATGCCCTTCTTCTTCCGACTTTGGCCAATCGCCATATGCCATTTCGCAAACTGGCTGGCCAACTCCCGAAATCAAGAAAAGTTCGGAAATTGGCCGGTCACTGTACGGCGATATTGGCCAGATCCCGAATTGGCCAGTCACTTCCCATTCTGGCCGATTTCCGGCTTTGGCCGTAACATATACAATGTTCTCTTTGATTCGCAGTTACATATAGTATCGATAAAATTATCATTTATAAATATCTTTTGGATTACGACGACAAATCAATTAAACAATGATTTTCAAGCTAAAATAGAGGCTTTTTAAGAGTCCAATATAGAAAAAAATATACGTGATACAAATTTTTTGAATGATAAATATTTTAGTTTGCAGACCAGTGTTATTATTCATAATAATATAAATACTATAATAATAAATACCTTGAGTGTGTGGTATATTAAAACGTAACGAATCAGCCATTTGCATTAAATTTACAAGTATCACAGAATCTTGAGACGCCCCAACAAAACCTTTTGAAGAATGTAGACTTCGCTGGGAGTTTGCATGTTTTGATAAATCGATTGTATCACTAGAATGTTCTTCTAAATTATTATTAAAACAATATTTTGCACTTGGCAAAAGCTCTGTAAAGGGGGATGCTCCTGACGCGCTTTGCGAATTACTCATATTTTCAAAAAATGATTTAATACTGGTTGTTTTAGTTGTTTTCGGTTTTTCAGTAGCAACAACTATAGCCATCTTCATACATTGTGGATTTATGTCATCAGGTACCATTCGCGGACTATCTTTGTTTAATTGTTCTCGTAATTCTTTAGAACATTTTATGTTAGTTGCTATCGTCTTTCGATTTTGAAGACATTCTTCGAGTATTTTTTCTTCTAAACCTTGTGTAGCTAGCATTATAACTCTTCCATCTCGCTGCCGACCAGTACGCCCAATTCGTTGAATCATACGAACGGCTGATTTATTGGCTATGTCGAAACAAACAACAATATCAACTTCTCCAATATCTAAGCCTTCCTCACCAATGCAAGTTGATATCAGTGTATTACAAAGACTATTTCGAAATGATGCAATCACCTTATAAAAATAATAAATTACGTTAGAGATTTTAATAAATACAAAATGTACATTCACTGCATACCATCGTTTGCTGTTTCTGTGTAATACTGCCTTGACCAAGAAACATTTTTGGTTTAATCAGGGGAGCATGTCTTACTAAGCATGTGTATATCTCTGATACCGTTTCTACGTATTCACAAAATATTATCACTTTTGATTTCGTCGTTTTTTCCTCAAAATGGTGCAGTAATATTTCCGTAAGCTTATAAAACTTCGGATGTCCAAATTTAACATCATCTGATATCTGAAAAATGTTATAACATTATCTTGCTGTATGTAAAATTGCTAAAAAGATATTTTGTGAATGCTCTTGCAAATCAATTCTTTTTTAGAAAGGATTTTTGTTTTGTTTGCTCTTGTATTAACGGCCCATTCCAAAACAACATCGTCTTTTGAAAACAAAAAACTTACTTTTGGAAAACTTCCGTCTGGTAATTTAGCAACAGTTAGTGGAGGTCCTAAATATTCTCTAATGTTGTCGATAAGTGGAGGAATTTCCGTTATATTTTTTATCAATGGATCCTCAAGATGTTCTGAAATGATATTTATATGTATTAAAGAATGGACAGACCGTATAACTAGAATTAATTGTAGTGGAAATTAAAACAATTACATACCTTCAAAATATTTTAAAAATGACCGCATTCCATGTCGTGTTAACAGTTCGAAAGCATAATATAACTTTTGACAAATTGTTCCTGCTTTTATCAATTCTTTGCGCTCATTTCTGAATAAAATTTAAAATAAATTTTATATTTAAACATTATGTCTAATACAAATTACCCATGAAATCTGGATTGAATCTCTTTTAACGTAAAAAGGAAACGTCCTTTTGATATGGAACATGTATTACCATGGATAACATTTTTTGATTTCAGAGGCCTCAGATATCTATCTAAAATCTAAAAGAAAATATTCTTAATTTAACAAATTAATAATGTGAATTAGTGTAGACAAATGTATGTTTTTCAATGTTAAGAAGATGATACTAATTGAAGAGCTATGGATTTGAATCAATCAAGTAGTTTTTTAAAGAATAATGATTCAGTAGTAGGTACAATATTTTTTAAATAGGAGACAAAGCTTTTATAAATAATTTCAACCTTAATGGTAAAAAGTTAACATCAACTAATCAGTTGTAACTGCTTAGATAGAACTGTTTTGCAACAAAAATTAAACAAAATATATAAAGTCCAGTTAATCAATTTGGCAAGTGAGACAATCACATATACATTAACCACAAAAAGAGTGTTTAATGGACGAGAGCAAAAAATCCGTTTTATCTGCACCATCCTATACAACTAACTTACAATCAAATATTGATCATAAACTTCTCTCAACTTTCCATCCAGCGGAATAACAATTTTTTGAATAGTTCGTTTATGTAAATATGGTATCACATCAAAACAGGCTTCTGTTCTTATTTCAATATGAGCGATTAGTAAATTTTTGCATACATTGCAGACATCAACGATTGTGTTTCCAGGCGAGGCTGTCAATGCAAGCACACGAAAATACTTATTTACTGTTAGTAGCTTATTTATAATATCGCAGTACGCATAATTCTTCGAGGCACGATGTGCTTCGTCAAACACCAAACACTTAATCTGTTTTCCCAGTCGATTAATTCTTTCCAAATCGTTTTGTAGTACTTGCGGCGTTATGAAAAATACGCGTTTCTCATCCCACACTTCATCCCTTGTGGTTTGGACGTTAGTACCTACAATATCAAGTTGGTTATTTTGACGTCAGTGTGTGGAATTAAAAATGAAACCTGTTAACTCCGCTGTGACATTTTTTGGTATTCCAACAATGTCATAGCAAGCATCAATTTGTTGTTTGACTAAAGGTTTTGTAGGTGCCATAAATATTATCTTCCCATTTGGATACCATCGAAAAAAATTATACATCACTACAGCGGCTATGAACGTTTTACCCAAACCAGTTGGAAGACATACCTAGAATAAAGGTATGATTATACTCCGATTAATAATCGTACATCTACTATACCATAGTGTTCTTAAACAATGCTTCTTTTGAGATGTTATATTGATAATCTCTGACGGGATAATTGATTGGATAAATCCATGTTTTCCCACAATCTCTATTGTATCCATCTGTTTCAATTTGCTGAGATAAAGTAAAACTCCTACAAAGTTGTAAAAATTAATTTATTGTCATGTTGCAAGATTAATAACTATTTACTCCATTGCGAACGGGAATATTGTAATCACTTGATAAAATTAGATATACGTGAATGTATATATTTTAAAAATGATAAACCTGTTAAATACAACATAACCTATATACACTTCTTGTCTTTTTTGAGGTAAAATTCGTTAATTTTAAAATGTAACTATTTTGCAGTTAATCAAGGTCAATCCGCGCGTGCAGTCGCGCCACCTATGGGACGATGGCCGAACTATTCTTAGTGTGGTTTGATTATTGTAAATTGTACATTAAGTTGCCTACATCAAGTAATTCCAATTTTTTAAACATTTTATGGATATTTTATTAATTATAATATAAAACACTACAACTATATGAAGGATGAAAATAGACATAAATTAAATTACAAGGAAACATTTCCAGTAGCGTATTTTGATCAATAAATAGATTAAAACATCAAAATACACAAATTTTGGTGTATTTTTAGCTGTAACTTTATCGAGAATTGACCAATTGGGCTCAAACTTGTACTGGTGATATACTTTTGAACCCTCTACACGATGATATGCCTAAAAGATAAAAAATCGACAAAAAAAATTTGGTCGTAAAAAACGGCAAGAGGACGATTTGAACCATTTTTAATCGTCGTAGAGAGCTGTAAATTCGCATTATTACTATTATTAGGCATTTCTACGAAATGCCATAGTTAAATTTGCAAATATCGAAAAAAAGTTGAAAAAAAATTTTTCGAGCGAAAAACGGTAAGGGTTACGATTTTTGCGATTTTTGACGGAAAATAGATTTTGCTCAAGTTTGGTTCTTAGATGCTTTTTAGCGTTCTAACGCCATTCCGACAACTCCCAGGTGGTTATTTCGAGTAATAAAAAAGTTACAGGCATTTAAAATTTGATCAATTTTAATTTAAATTATTGTGGATTGCGCATTAGCGCCACCTGTTTGATGATAGCCAAAGCAGTTTGTATCGTAGACATCAACTCTCATTTGGTGCTTTAGTAATATGATACTTTTTATAACATAAAACTGATAAAACGTTTTAAAAGACTTCAAAGCATAAATTCATGGAAATGTTCAATAACTGAAAATAATGTTTTTGAATATTTAATAATTAAAATGTCTGTCAAAATTGTCAAATGAAACGAATAAAGCGAATAAAGCATGCATCTGTCAAGGCCAGACACTTTTTTGCCGCCGAATTGTGAATGGCTCGGTTTTCAAGACAAAATAAACAATTTGTAGTGTTAGTTTTTATAGTTTTTATTTGTTACAATGAATGATTACGATAAATATCGACCAGGTATGGTTGTAAAAGTGGCTGTGAAAGATTTTGTGTAAGTTGCATAGATGAAATATAATTGTTGCTGTGATTTTTTAATTCGTTACTTGCAGTACCTACAAAGAAGTCGAATTTAATCCTGGGCCATCGCTGAATATGATCATTGGCCCAAATGGTAGTGGAAAATCTACCTTAATAGCAGCTTTAATATTGGGTTTAGGCGGTAATCCTAAGACCGTTGGACGAGGACACAAAGTATTTTAATGTTAATATATGTGATTTTTTTATGTTAACAATTCAACTAAGATTTCAGAATATGTGAAGCATAATTGTGACAATGCATCTATAGATATTTATATTAAAACAAATAACAACAGTGGAGTTTGTAAGTTAACCAGACATTTTGGCCAAGATGATAAGTCAGTGTGGCAAATAGATGGCAAGAAACATTCACAGAATGACTTTCTGCAGTACGTTTCAACCTTCAACATACAAATTGATAATTTATGTCAGTTTTTACCGCAAGATCGTGTAGCAGATTTCGCCAAGTTAAATAAGCAACAATTACTGAAGCAAACTCTTAAAGGATTGTGTCACGATGATTTGAATGTGGCGCTTGAGGATTTGGCAACTAAAAGGAAGCGTCATAAAGAGCTATCAAGAGTACTACACGAGAAGAAAGTTAAATTGCAAAATATGGAAAACGCAAATCTAACGGTGGAGAGGAAAATTGCTGTATTTAAGAAACGCCAAGACTTAGAAGACACATTAGCACATATTGAGAGAAAAATAGTGTGGATGACTTATTTGCACAAAAAAGAGGAGCGATCCGCGATGAAGGAGCAGACAAAACATGCACAAGTAAAGTTAAACACATTAAAAGCAGAAGTACAGCCAATTGAGGATGCAATATCAAAATCTAAACGAAAAATTGTAGAAAATAAACAGTTACATACGAAATATGTAAGTTTGCAAAATATATTTCCACTTCTCTAATGTTTTGTAGATTATAATTTATATTTATTATTAGGCAAGCGATTTAAAAAAATATGAAATGAAACAAGTGGAAGAATCGGAAAAAATTAATACATTGAAGAGTGATGTGGATAATCTAGCCAGGGAACGTTTAGCGAAGATTAGTGAAATTGATGAAAGGAAGAAGCAAATTGAAAATGAAGAAACACGTATCACCCAAGTTGAAAATGACAAGCGCGATCTAATGAATAAAATTGGAGGAGGTGAGTATTTTTTATTTTGAAGATTGCCAAGTATATAAGTATATAAACAAAAAATGTAAACATTTCTTAAGTCTTAAGAAAGAACAAATTCCAGATTGACATAGAATGGAACTGTTACTTTCTAGTTAACCCTTTTTGATTCATTTTGTATCATAATTCATAATTTTCTTAGAAACCATCATTACATATATTTTGATAAGACTATTAGAGTTAAATATAAAAATACTTATTTTTGACTACACATTATAAAATTAAACAAGAATCTATTCTTCGAAAATATATTTATGAGTCAATCGGTTAAGATAGGTAACATGATACTATGCGTGGGTTCTGATGACTACATTTAGCACATATGTATGGACTTGCATAGTACTCGAAAAATTTTGGAGAATATTTAAAAAGTGGTAAATTTACATTCTCACTAACTCACCTGTATTTAACTCTTTCAATTATATATTTCATGTAAATTTAAGTTTTTATCTTATAATTGTTAAGCTTTAATATTTAGTTTAAACAATAAATTTACTAAATCATATATTGTATTTTAGGAGAACAGATTACAGCACACTACCAAAGAGTCAACAATAATATAAAAAATTTAGCAGTCTCCGTAAATAATATTGAATCATCGAAATCGGATATAAATGAATCAATGCGGCAAAAAAATTATGAAATCGGCAATTGTACAAATCGATTAGAAAAATTGAATAATGTGAAAGCAGAACGTTTAGAAATTCTCAGAAGATTAAATGCAGATGCATATACTGCTACAATGTGGTTAAATGAAAATAAACAATTATTTAAAGGGACTGTATACGCGCCTATGTTACTTGAGGTAAATAAGATTTATACAATATTACTACTATTTTTACTATTTTTCAAATTTCAGATTAATTTAGCAGATGTGAACCATGCTAAATATGTTGAAAGTTCAATTTCATTTAACGATCTTATTGCATTTACATTTACTGATAAAGATGACATGAATGAGATGTTACGCAGGGTCCGTGAACAGAAAAGATTGAAAATTAATGCTGTACATTCAAGTGCAGATATAAGACTGAACCAGTTTGTACCAAATACTCCAATTGAACAGTTAAGACAGTATGGTTTTAATGTGTACGTTACCACATTATTTAAAGCACCGGAACCGATTAAAACCTACCTGTGTAAACATTACAATTTACATAACATTCCAGTGGCATTTGAAAATCGTTCAAATGACAAAGAGGCACCAAGTCATATCAGACAGTATTATAGAGGTAAATATTTATGGTTGTTACTATATGTATTTAAATTATTGAATATGTTTTAGGTGATTTTAAATTCAGTGTCAGTATATCTAAATACACTAGAGAAACATCTACCCGCCAAACACAAGTTCGATCAAATAATACTTTGTCAATAATCATTGACCAAGCACAGATGAAAGAGCTAGACAATAGAAAAACACAATTACAAAAAGAGATTGAGGACTTAAGATCAGAGTTAAATAAACTTGTCGATCGGGTAAGTTGTTATATGAATGCTTTTATTATTAATTGCTAATGGTAATGCATAAGCTCAATAGTATGACTCTTTGTGGTAAGCAGTATATATATTGAAAAAGTTGTGACATTTCATTACTTTTGCAAGTGAGGTCTAAACATTTTTGCCATGAACTATATAGATTGTTTACTAATTCATTAATAAATAAAAGTTGACAATGCTTGAGGGAGGATCACATTTAGACCGAATTTTTATTGATCAGTATAGGATAAAAACTTAAATTTTCTACACATTCATTTGCATTTGTCACATTTTTTCAAATCTTTGGATGGTTTTTTTATGCTCCCCTTATAGTAACATAACAGTGGTTGCTCGTGTAAATAACTTACCATTACCAATCGGCTGTAATCTTACCCCGAAATTAACATAACGAACGCAAATTTATGTGGAATCTCCTCTTATTGTGAATGTGACAGGTGAAAATCGTTATTCTCTTAGGTACAACTCGTTGATATTTAGCAAAGAGTGATACTATTGAGATAAAATGAATATAATTAATAAATTTTTCTCACTGTATTGTTGTGTTATGCACATATTAAATATTCGACTTTTTGTTTTATGTAAATGTATAGGAAAGAACAACAAATGCACAACTAGAAAAAGAACGTGAATCATTGCAAGTTTTACGGAATAGTCGAAAACGTGTTGATGAGTTAGATACTCAACTGCGAATTTTGCAAGAAAGGATACGACACTTACGACAGGTAGCAACTACACCTGATGAAATTAACGCTTTGTATAGAAATAAATTCAAATCGATCAGGAAAGAACTTGCCCAGCGCTACCAGTATATAGAGGCGCTAAACGAAAAGTCTCTCAAATTGGTAGCAGATATAAAGATATTAATGCAGGAAGCTCAGGTTAGACGAGAAAAGATTGTTGAATTAGAAAACGATTCAATAAATGCTCGCAGGTCGGTTGAGGTTACCGAAACTAAATTAAACGAATTAAAGGCTCAGTTTGACGATATAACAAACGAATCAAAACGTTTATTGCGAAGCGGAAAAGAATTATCGGGCGGTTTTACTCCAGACGATAAGGGATTTGATGAATATCGTGAAGCTTACGACAAGTTGAGTGAGGATGTGGAAGATTTAAGAAGTAATAAGGATAAGGTCATAGAGCGGATTAGTCGTCTGCATAATGCCGCCAATAGTCATGAATTAAATGAATATAATGCACGAGTGAAGGAAATAAAAAAGATAGAAGCGGTAATTAGTAGCGATACGAATGAATTTGAGGATATTGATAATAATTTGGACCGATTAAAGCAAGAATGGATCGAGTCAGTAACTAATATTATCAACGAAATTCATACAAGATTTAGTGCTGGTTTTGAACGAATGAACTGTAAAGGCAGAGTGGCTTTATACTTAGGTAATTATAAGCAACGGCTAATAAAATTGATTGCATATAAATATACTTTCTAACATTAGGCCCACACGAGCTGGATTTTGAAAATTATGGCTTGGAAATAAGCGTGACGTATCGGCAAAATCAGCCACTTCAAGAGCTAAATGCGTCAACGCAAAGTGGCGGCGAACGAGCCGTAGCGACTGCAATTTTCATGCTCTCACTGCAAGAACTCACGCCCGTTCCATTTCGCTGCGTCGATGAAATCAATCAAGGCATGGACGCTGAAAATGAGGAGAGAATTTTTAATTTAATTGTTAGTTTGACAACCAGAGAAAATACGGCTCAATATTTCCTTGTAACACCAAAGGTAAGTTGTTATTTCTGAAAATATATGTAATAATAATAATAATAATAATAATAATAATTGATTTGTTTCAGCTAATAAAAGGTTTACAATTCGTCCATAATATGGATATTAACGCGATATGTTGCGGGAATTTAACAGCAAATGAATTTTGATTAAGTGTTATAGTAGATTTTAATAATATTTATTATATCGTAAAAAAGTAGAATTATAAATATATATTTTTTGAAGCATACAAAACACGATTTAAGTCAATATTTCAAGAAAATGCATCAAGTTGATTAAGTTTTCTACACGATGTAAAATTACATACTCTATAATCTATTTCTCAGTTAGTTTTTTTTTCTTTGTAAACATTATTAATCATAATGTAGAAGAGTTAACTGTTAGAAAGTTTTCAAAGTCTTGTCTTATGTACAAGTCAATAAATGGAAACGTTTATTTACATTTTTTGTTAGGATATTTATAATATATTAAAATTACTGGAAATTTATTACTTACGATGTCTCTATACTTGTTTAATATTCTTTAAAGTAATATCTAACGTTAATGATTTATTTATATATTTATAATCATACAAAATAAGTCTTTAGGCTTGATATAATATTAAATGAATTATTAAATAGGCGGGCTGGAAATAAAAAATATATAAAATGTAATAGCAAACTAGGTTTTCATTTTTCTATAATAAGTATTATATCAACTTGATGCCACTAAAGTAGAACGTACGTAACACAGAAATGAAATGTTCCAATTGAAAACGTATTGACAAAATTGACAAAAAACTATGAAATAGTAAACTTTTATTCTACGCCTCTGTGATCACTGCCATCATCCTCTTTACTTTCAATATCGGTCGGATTTACATATTTGTCATGTAATGTTCGCAAATGTCTGAGTAGATTGCTTT
This sequence comes from Adinopsis sp. GC000173, assembly GCA_030264715.1. Taxonomy (NCBI): domain Eukaryota; kingdom Metazoa; phylum Arthropoda; class Insecta; order Coleoptera; family Staphylinidae; genus Adinopsis; species Adinopsis sp. GC000173. Next base: position 79,141 of record JARJDW010016344.1, on the reverse strand, counting down.
TAACATTAAAACCTTTACAACAGTAATCGCACATGTACGGCCGTTCACCAGTATGAGTCCTTTTATGTATTAACATGGAAGCATGGGATGGGAATTTTTTATCACACACTGTACAGACTTTATGTGATGTATTTGTAGTTGTTGAAGTTGTAGTTGTTGAATTTGTAGAATTACTACTGTTACTAGTTGAAGAATATTTACTACTTGTGGAAGAACGTATCTGACGATAGGGGCGAGTATTTGCATTTGATGCTTGCATTTCTTGTTCAGTATGTGCGTATTGGATATGCTGCACCCACTTGGCCGGCGTTGGAAAATACTCCTGGCACATATCACATTGCAATGGAGGAAAATTGCCATTATCTTCATCCTTAAACATACATATGTTTCATATTAATTCAAATTGTTTTTATATGATTTAATCAAATGTTTTATACTATTTTTGTATTGTTATCAAATACATATTTTCTACAATTGAAATAAATATCATATTTTTGAAAGTTAACATGTTTGCAATTGTTTACTAACTATTAAATCAATACACCATAAATATTTTAGATGTTGCTGAAATTCACATTAAATTATTTGCCGACATCTCCGGACTGATTCATTTTGTTAGCGATTTTAGTTATATTTAGCATCTTTAATTAATTAATTTAATTTTATTAAAACCATATTAAATTACTTAAAAATGTTAGCAAGAGAAAGAATTATTTATTTTCCTCTATAGGATAAAAACTGTAAACATCTGGGAAATATTTATTAAAGAGGTATAGATTTTAGAAAATTACAAGTTTTAAAGTATAATAAAATATAAAATGTGGTAAAATATATTTTTTTTAAATAATGTCAAATTATTTACAATTTTAACCCTGATGAGTTCAAATAATAGCACTCGGATTATTGTAATCTCTACAAATTCAAGTTCATGCACTTGTCCTTCACCATCAGGAATAGCGATTAAATCATACATATTAACTATATACACATCGCCTATACTTTAAAAATATTTTAAATCAGATATTAATAGAACTGTCTAATAAAACTTTCAAAAATTAAATAAACAAATAAATATAATTGGCATGAATATTATTTCTACGGCTTGTAATAAAAAAAATGTTAGCGCGTCCGTATATGATATTGTTGCTACTAAAAAGTATTAAATATTGTGAGAATAAAAAGTTTCTTACCGATGAAGGTCTACCGCGTTTTTGACGTTTCGCAGGCATCATGTCAGTGTGAGTTTGCACATGTTTCACCCAATCGGCTGGTATTGTAAACGTTTCCGAACATAATTCACAAGTCAACGGCGTGTAAAGCTCCTCATTACAATTACCATCATCAACCTCATCCATTTGTACTTCCGGCTTTATCATTAACTCCGAATCGAATATATCATTCTGCTCCACCAGCTCAATATCTTCCTGATTGACTTCGCTCCATTCAATCGGTTCCTCTTTAATCACCAATATTTGCATCGTATCTTTACCGTTCTCGTCTTTGTCAACCTTTGTCAGCGCCGAGTCCGAATGTTTTACCTCATTCGAGAGCGATTTAATAACAGACTCCTGCTCCTTGGGCGCCTCATCCTTGTCGCTGCTGTTTGAATGTTTATCTCTCACCTTTGACAACTTCTTGGGCTCTTTTATCACCGATTCGGAGATAGCCGGGCTCGATGTTGCCGTCGACGAGGACTTGGAATGCAACTTGATGTTCATCCGCTTATTATCCTGTGAGTTAGTGACATCCTCAGGCGGCCGCCACAGTCCTTTCACCTTCAACAAATCACCACCGCGCAATACACTTTCCAATATATCTTGAGACACTGTCGTTTCACCACTGTACATGTACTGAATTAAAACTTTCAACGTTTTGTAGTTTATTTCCGGCGGCAGGATGATCATGATTGGCGTTGTTGTTATTGAAACTTTCGATTGCAGTTTGAGCACTTGATGCAGATATTGGCTGCAAGCACTAAGAATAAATCTGTGCGCCAGAATTTGCCGGCCATCCATTGTGAGCAATGCCACATCGGTGAAATAATCACCGTGCAATGCGGATGCCACACAGCCGTGTAAATGTGTACCGAACGAATGCCACTTTAACTGATAGTTTTCCGGCGTCGAATCCATTTTAAAACGCGTTAATTGTTCACGATAAATTTTATAAACGATTTGTTAGGATGCGTAAAGCAACACATAGTTGAGCGTCGTGGCGGGAGATTGAATGAATAAAGCGCTGCGTTTCCAGTGTTGTTCTTTCTATGAATATAACAAAAATCGATAAAATCGGTCTACCTATATTGATTTTCTACAGCCAATCGTGTTATAGCATTTATCGCATTGATCTGACATCGCTTAAGTTGCGCAAAACGGAACGCTTATTGATTTCACTTGAAAATTATATATATTGTTTTTTTTCTCTCGTTTTCGTTATTTTGACTAAATTGTGTACGCACATTACCTCAAAAATAACAATCGTTACATGCACATGCTTCGAACTGCTATCGGTTAAAGCATTTTCGAGCACAACTGATTATTGTTTCCCTGGCTTGCAGCAGGTTAATTATCCATGATTTTTTTTTGCTGTTGAATAATATTGATTATGTGTAAATTTTTTGGCTTTTCGTACACTATTGAGCATTCGATTATAAATAGAACGCAATTTTTACTGTTTGATGTTTCAAGTTCGTTTCATGCAGGCGCATATACCTATTCCCTTCTCTTTATCTATCAAATCTCTTTTACTATCCGCATAAATAAACTATTATTATAGAAAATTTATTGTTTAATTAATTAATATATACTATTAATTATTTTTAATTTAAAAAAATTATTATACCATAATTTAATTAGGTATTGTTATTATTATTTATTTATTTATTTATTTATTATATACTTTTATAATTTTTAACAATTATAAATTGTTTTATTAAATAAACAATAATAAATATAAACAAACAAATGTAATTGAAAAAGTGCAATTGTAATAATAAAGTTGATAGAAAGTTTATTAGAAAAAATCTAGGGTGATAATTGGAAAAATTCAATATTAGAAAAAGGTTGAAAACAATTGAATAAACAACATGGATACGCATGCTCCGTTCGATTACAACCTAAACAACCCTCGGGAAAATCGATAACTTAGATCAATAAAGCTCTCAAATGTCGTGGTGGCAGCCGGAAAGAACCGAGCAGATAATTTTCTTCTGTGTGTTGTTTGGTTCTAATGCGCATATTTGAAACACATCATGTAACGCTCATGAAAATTCCCGGTTTTTTTCTTTCTAGCAAAAAAAGAACGAACGCACTATCTAAATAATTTTCATATAAATCTACTAATAATGTGAAATTTATTTTGGATAAAGTACTATTACATTTTCATACAAATATTTTTATTATAGCTTTATTTGTATGCGAACAAGGAATATTATACATTCACAGTCAATTTTGTAATACGATATAAATTGTTTAAAATTGATTGTCAATTTAAGTAAAAGTCGGCACAATTTCAATATTATTACATTTTCATAACTATTCTTGTGTATAAATTAATTAATGTCATGTCCAGTACTAGGTAAATTGACCAAGATTTTGTCGTTGGTTCTAATTTGCATATTGATTGCATTAACTTAAAAGGCTAGCGTAAGTTGTGTAGAAAATTTTCCATTTTATGAAATTATGCGTTTTAAACGAATACTAATTTAAAATAAATTTAATTGCAATAAGAATTAACATTAAATAATAAGTTATTTTACGGAATTAAAATTGTTTTCTTTGTATACAAAAATTTTGAATTTATTAACAACTTTGTAAGCTTCATGCAAATGAATAATCTAAAAGCGAATTAAAAGTTGTACGATCCGGCAGTTTTTTGTATCGGTATGTGGAACTAAATTGTAAAGTAAGTGAAAATAAAACATGTTTGATGATAGTACGAACAGTATTTAAATATTGCTGGTTCAAGATTGCTTAAAAAATCAATATTTTTGCATCGATGTTAACGCCAACACCCCGCAACTACATACTGCAGTTGAATGTGCAAAGAGGGCGCCATGTGGTATAAAATAGCAAGGAGCGAAAGGATAAGTGAGCATATAGTGAAAATTCGATTATTGTATTTTAGAATTACACATTCAAACTAAAATATTTCATTAGGCGCCGGTATTCATATAAAAGCGAATTTGAATATATAAGGTAGTAAATCAAACGTTTTTGGATGAAAGTAGGAAAAATGTCGATAATCTTCTCGTTTTTGTTTTATATAGAATGTTAAATTCATCTTTTAGCTTGCTTTATATGCATACCAAGTGAAATACTTATATTGTTCCAGAATATTTTATCAGAATTAAATTTTTTTGCCTTTTTTTAGGGTTAAAGAAGCGTCAACACAATTTTATTTTAGTGATAAATTACAGCATATTATATTTGAAAAAAAGCCATGATATACCTGAAAAATATCTTGAATAGGAGTAGAATAAATTTTGGCATCTTTTTCAACAAAATGTTTTTGTTGATCATACTTATAACTGTAATATTACCTAAAAACAATATTTATTTCAATGTGAATCCATATTAAAATTTACAGTTTCAAAAAAGAAGGCTAAACAATCATTAAAAGAATTAAATAATTGAATAAAATGTAATTGAAAGATTTACAAATATATAAAATCAGAGTGTAGGTATATTTGTGAATCTTCCAAGTGCATTTTATTCAATTATTTAATGCTCAACAATGGTTCAGCAAGTGAGTGCAAAAATATCATAAACTTTATTAAAAAATTCTTTGTTCCAATTTGTGTATTTATTGTGTTTTTATTTTTTTTACCAATGTAAATAAATGAAAATGATTGATGTTAGAGTTGTTTTCTATGTAAAATTAAATTTTCCGTCGATTGGCGTTGGAAAAATTGTAAAAAAGTAAATAGAAGTGGGGAAAAATCGTGAAAAATCAGAATTTTTACCATAAAATTGGCCATAACTTTTTGCGTATGAGAAATAGCGAGCAACTGACCACGCCAATTTTAGAATGACGAAATACCCCTTTATACAAAGTTTGAACGAAATCGATGATCCACCGATTTTCACCTAAATCGTAAGGTTAACCCCTTACCGTTTTTTTGGTCGAAATTTTTTTTTTTTCGATTTTCGCCAAACTAAAAATTGCTTATCGTAGTAGGGCCTCGAAAAAGTGTATACACAAATTTGCAGCCTGCTATGATGATTGGAAGTAGTCTAAAAAAATTCTTTTCTTCGTCATTTTGCATTTTTCGCGCGAAAAAAATTTTGATTTTTTTTTTCGATTTTTGCAAAACTAAAAATTGCATATCGTAGTAGTGCCTAATAATAGTGCATACACAAATTTTCAGCTTGCCACGACGATTGGAAGTGGTCTAAAAAAAATCTTTTCTTCATTATTTTGCATGGCGGATATATGCATACGCAAAGTTCATACCACATTGGATAAATACACCTTTAGAATTTTCGATTGTCAAAGGATTTGTCCTTTTATAAATTTAAACTATTTTTCAAGTGAAAAAATAAATATTCTAATAATTACTAGCTTTATAGTGTATATTATATTTATATACCATATAAAGGAAATATAATTATGTATTCGATTTTTCTCACGAGCAATATAGCTTCCATTTCTCTGGCATAGATATTGTAAGCCCCGGCGTATAAGGCGTACTCCAATTTTCGACCTCTCCTTTTTTGAAAATCTAACGCATAGGCTCTTGGGAAATTTGAAGTTTCGACCCCAACGGGTGCCGGCGGCAACTAAAATCTAGCGAATCCTCGCTTAAAATATGCTTCTTTTTAAACTTACAGCGGCATGTACATTCATATTTAATGCGGGGATTTTAGTAGCAGAATCCAGTTATCAAAAATATTAGTGATAAGCAACTAAGCTTCAATTATAGATATATAGACAAGAACAATGCGCTATTCGTAGATTTTCATGAAATCGTGGGAATTTGATGTATTGCTGCACCGTTAAATCTCAATGTCAACAATTATAATACGTAGATAGTAAATATATTACCTTGTAGTGTAGATATAAATGCAGCTTTTATTTCTTCATTAGAATTATATTCATTAATAAATTAAAAATTATTTTAAATGTGCTTTTAATGATTCAATACTTTGCAAAAAATATATATTCTATTTTATACTGTATATTAAATATAAATATAGTTCAACTATCGAATAAATTAAGTATTTCACATACTTGTAGGTTTTTGTTCAAGATTGCTGTACTTGTTCCAAATACCTTTTATGTCTAGCACATTAAATAATTTTCGAAAGATGATAAAAGAAATAATTTATGGTGAAGCAACTTTTGTAATAAAATACGCTTTGAACTATATTACAAATGTATAGGGGAAAGTTGGGTAATGGCGACTGTCTGGTAACCTGGTCTATCTTAAATATTTTTAAGTGTAGAGATCAGAAAAACGCATTAGGTAGTACCTTGCAAAATGACGACAGTCATTAACAAATAAACTAGCAGCCCTTGCATATAATATTTTGTGTTTTCTGTTGTAGCTGAAATGCGCATAAAAATTTAAGCCAAATTATTTCTATATATAATAATTACATCTGGATTTGATAATATTATATTGGTATATACTAAGAGCCATTCTGCTGTGCATTGTTGAATATTTTAAGATATAATTTGCACTAGATTGCCCTTTATATCTTCTTGAAATAAAATTTGTTCAACGTAATGACGTTCCTAGCTTAAGTTGATATGAATTTGGAAAATGCTACGAAGGCTGGTTTAGATGTGAATTATATTCGGGATGGTCCATACGGAATACAGTTTATAGAACATCCCTGATAATTACAAATGTGATTTTTATATATTTAACGACAAGTTCATAATATGGAGCTTTCTTATCTATTTTATTTGTTTGAGCGCGCAAATTCTCTACCAGTTTCGCCATTACCCCTTCATGCTTTTTGCGTTCTTTTTGATATTTTAATACATTACATTAATTCGGAATTTTTTTATGTTCATTTAGATCGTACATTAGTTGCTCTTTCATGTATATTAGTTGCAATTTATTCGTTATTTGTTATTTAAGAACAATTACCAATTATTCTTAGGGGTGCGGGATTCCCCCATTTTCCCATAATTTTCATCTTGAAATTATTTTTATCCAATGTGGTATGAACGTTGCGTTACATGTTTATTTAAAATTTATAGGTAATACAAAATAAAAGAAAAATAGACTTATAGAATTTAGAAACTTCGATGCTTTCGCGTTGCGAATCATTGTGAAAAAATATATAATGCAATGAATTATATATAAAAAATTCCACAAGTTATTTTATTTACACATTTATAAAATGAAATTTTACTTTTGAGTACTTAAGCTTATAACAGAAACAATATTTATTATCTATTTTATTAAATTATCAACACTTACAAGTTTAGTTGCATTATACAATTATAATTCTAATTTAAAACTTTAATGTTGGGAGGAGGTAAAAAATTGTAAATTCTTGCTTCTCTATAATTTAATTATACAATTATCAAGTTAAAAATGTAACGCAATTAAGAAGTTCTCATTTAACTCGAAATAAATGTTGTACTCCGAGCTGGAATTTTAAAGAAATTATAATAAGGTATTCAGCACATATGTAACATAATATCGTACTAAGAATATGCATTCATATACTTATTGTGATGCTGCATTGTAGAGCGCAACTTTTATGTTGGATATTTTAGTGCACTTAAAATGTTGCATTTAAAATATTGAACAATGCACAATTCAAAATTCTACTCTATTACTCCAATAAAATATGAGAGCTTTCCTTTTAATATTAATTATTATTGAATATTTTGTGAAAGTTAATATTTTTGTATTATTTATTACATTATAAGAAATATATAGTAGAATTGGGATATTTTTGGAAACAATATCATTGAATACAAATGGTTAAAGTGATGAAATGTTGTTCTGCTTTCTAGTTAATCAGGATTGTGGCTTTGAGTAAAGTGTTTTGTTTGCATAATCTCCATTAGCTTTTTCATTTTCATAACTACTCCTACATTTTTGCAATAAATATAAATAATAGATTGAAAACGTATGTAATAATACATTTGATAAAATTAATTAATATAAAATTTGATAAAATTGATAAAATTGATAATAATTAATAATAGATGTCTACAGATATTTTCAAATTGCTGTTTTTATATCTATACGAATATTTAGTCCATGTTTACATTCATTACTATCACTCGTCTTGTTAGTGTCACACTTCATATAATTTTCACCTAAATGCTCTCTAATAGCTGTAAATAGGGTAAAAAAGGTAACATTTTACAGTTGCTTTCAAACAGTACCACTAATTCGTAATTGAACTAGAGTGTTCGTTGTGAAAAAAGTTATTGATCGTCTTTTTTTAATATTTTGTTATTGTCAGTATGTAAATTCATATGAATATTTAGAATTTACGTTGCTAACTAAATATCAAATTGAAAAGAATAAAAAATGTACAGTAAATCATAAAATTGAAAATATTACAATAATAAAAAACATTAAATTTGTTTTCATGCATCAAAAATTAGAATTTTCCTCTATAAATAAAAAAATGATGTATAAATTTAAACACAATTACAAGTATCAAATTTTTTTAGGAAAATGATTGTTGTAGTAGCGTGTGGGTTTTAAGCTTATTCACAAAAAAATATTTTGTTATATTGTCAGTTTGTAAATTTATATGAATATTTAGATTTTAGTTTTTAACTAAATATTAAATTCAAAAGAATAAAAAATGTAGAGTAAATCATAAAATTCGAAATATTAAAACTATAAAAAAAACATTAAATTGTCATTGTTTTCAACCATTAAAAATATACTACCTAGAATTTTCCTGTATAAAGAAACAATTATTGATAGGAGTATCGAATTTTTTAGTAGAAAATGATTGTAGTAGCAGCGCGTGGGTTTTAAGCTTATTCGCAAAAAAGATCGTAGCTTTGCATAGTTATCTATTTCTTTGGTCAATTTTGGTCAATATTGGTGGCGGTACCGGTCACACAACGTCGTGTAAATATAAATACGGATTAACGATTGAAATTGTTACTTTTTATACCAATAAAAATGATTTTATAATTATATTTACTAATTATGGTCATAAAAAATCATCAAAATCTAGTTTAAATGAATCATCATTCAAAATAAAATTCGATTACAATATATTAAATCAATTAACTAATTTATTCATTCGTATAAAATTGTGGACAGATGAAGGAAATAAATCAGCATAATAAATCAATTTTTACCTAATTTGTTAATATGACATTTCTCATTTTAATGATTTGAGTTCAGCACAGTAGACTGATTTGACACAACGTTCCGGGTCATTTATACGCAATACAATGCTATAAGATTACAATAATTTAAATATTCATACCGCGTACTATTCTTCATTTTAAGGGTGGTGTTAATACAGTTCGTTTAACTAACAAGAAAGAAACTTTCAATCCCTTGGATGCTGTAGCGCGCCGTCAGGCTTTATCGAAAGTGAAACATGTAATTATAATTACCATTACGATTATTTATTACCGCCGTGTGTATGTGATTGTGGAAAACTATTTGATTATACCCAGCCCTTGTTGTTATATTGTTTCGATATAATAAATAATAAAAAAAAGTTGTAATAAAGCGTGCGCCAAGAAATGAGTAAAACTTGTATGAGTGGAGCTATAGAAAAATATAGAAAATAAATTTGAAAGAAAAATATACGCTCTCGAATCAAATATGTATTGTTGTGTTTTGTGTTTTTTGTTACTTACACAGTTCAGTGCACGTAGAAAACTAAAATTCAATTTGCGTTGTGTGAGTGAATGGTTTTGTGGCTTTCGAGATCTGGAATTTCCAGCAACTTGATGACAATTTACTCTGAAACATGTTGACTATGAATTTACTTAATTATAAATTTCTATTTGCTGACTGAAAGGAGACGGCTAATTAATTAATTGAATCGTTATCTTTTTCCTGCATAATTGTATTTTGATCGTTTCATTTTTAAGTCAATTAACTGTTGAACACTTTTTGTGGATTTAAAATTAATTTAGGGTTTTAAATAATTTTATTTAGTTTTCTTTCATGTCTTTTAAAAGCTTTTAGAGAAGTTTTTTGCTTCTTGCCAATAAAAAGTTTTACGTTTTAATACTTTGAGACTTCGTCTTTGAAACTCTTCTTTTTTGGATTGTAGAAAATAGATTAATTATTTAATATTATTGCCAGTTTATTAGTAATTCGCAGATGTTTATTTATTATTAAATATATCTAATTAGCGAATTATCGATGTTTCATTTTGCTAAACAAGTAATCGGTTTAAATCGGAATATTTTGTTATTCAATTTGTTATCATTAATTTTAATTGGCATGTTTAATCAAACTCTACAATATTATTTTTAATTAAAAACATTGTTTTTACAACTAAAATCTCTTTGCATATTGATGGAACAGACAACATAATGCTTATTACAATATAAAATTCGATCCAGTAGTTTGTAGATTTGTCACAAAGTGAAATTTGGAAAAGTTGAAAAGTAATTTTTCGAAGGGTTTGTTTCGGAAACAAAGTTACAAAGTCTGACAACTCTGTTTCTTAGCTTGATAGACTATCATTGCAACTTTTATATATATTTTTTATGTTGTTTATTGTGTCTTAATTAAATACCTATTTTATACAAATACCTATCTATTCTTCCTATATTTTTCAGTAATATAAAACAGAATCAAATATAAACAAAAATTGTATATTTTTTAATTTAATTTAATTTATCACTTATATGTGATAATTTTGTCTCAACGTTTCAGGTATTAAATTTAATCCATTATTGTGGAATGAAGGTGATTGCGTCATAATCTAATTGTATGCAACGGATTTTTGCATCTTGATTTTCCGCACGAACGTCGAACTACATCAAATTCTAAAAAGGAATATCACTACTAGAGAAGACGTGGTTTTCTCTTATCCTGCAGCATTACAATATCTGGAGCTCAATGCAACTACGCTAAATCAAAGAGTTGTGCTGTACGGTATTACAGCAGCATTTTCCCTACACAGTCCGGATTCGTCCTGCGATTACCATTTGCAACAACGATGACGGAAGCTCTGGAAGGGCAGAGTTTTCATGGGTGATACACTACAGTGGAAAAGTTCGTGTGCAAGTGGCTCATAAAGCAACTACATTTATTCTGCAGTAAAAGGATAAAATCAACTCAAACGTTTGGCAAAAATTCTTACAAAATATTTATATTTGATTTTCCTGCGTAATTATATATTAGAAAATGTTATAAATGTAATAAATTTTGAATTAAAGTATAAAATATCGGTTGCTATCACTTGGTGAACCTTTATTATAAATAACAAGAATAATAATTTTAAATAAAACACTTGGCTTAAGTTCACTATAGATTTATTTAAATATAGTCTATGCGCATTTCCGCATTATCGCCATCGTCAGGACTAATCCTAAATACAATGTGAAACAGACTATTTATTATGTATTACGCAGAAATTCCGCGAAAAGAAAAGAAGAAATAATAAAGTAAAATAAAATTTTCGCGGAATTTCTGTTTTGGTAAAAATCCCACAATACATTATAAATAGTCTGTTTCACATTGTATTTAGAATTAGTCTTGAGGATGACCGCCATCATTCAGCATTACCGCAATGCCGAAATGCGCATAGACTATATTTAAATAAAACTATAGTGTTTTATTTAATTATTATTCTTGAAATTTTGAATTGTTTAGGTTACATTGCGGATGTTTTGTTGGCATAATAAATGAATAATTTAAATAATATAAATAAGGGCATAAAATATATTCTAAGGTATTTTAGAAGCTTAAGAAGGAAAGTTTATGGAAGATGTAACTTGTATTGGAAGGAGTATAAAAGTAGAACATATTTAGATGCCTGTATAGTAAGTATACGAATATCAGTAAAAATATATATAATATTTAAATTATTTTATTTTACAAGGGGTTTCTCCAACGAAACAGTGATAACAATGTAGTCATTATAGATCTTATTTTGCTTATAAAAATATTAGCAAATTGTGTACGGTCTATTATGAAACTAAAGAGCGCCCTATTACGAGATTTCCATGAAACTTGATTTAGTGATTATAATGAAATGGTTTGGGCGTCAGCTTTCAAGCGCAATATTTTGCATTTTTAGCTATTTCTATAAATTGTCATTGTTTGAAAAACCATATCACAATGATAGTCCGAGTTCATTAATAACGAATATTATCTTTGAATGTTTTAATTGTCTGCGGATTATATTTATACATAGTGCCTTCGGATCCAGTTAGGAATATAAATGATTAACAAGTGATGAATTGCTCAATATGTGTAATTGAATTTAAATAAATGTTCCTTCGACCACCGCTATAATTAATCATATTAATCATCATTTTAGATATTATCTGCTATTAAATTAAATTTGATAAACATACAATCACATCTAAAACAAATTTGATACTTGGATATTTATCTATGAAGAGCGCAAAATAATATTTGGATTAGTTTTCAGAGATTAAGTAATTCTTGTTATTAATAGAAAATCATTGATTATGTTTTCACCAGAAAATGTATCTTTTGCATGATCTAACACAAGTATAATTCGTGGGTGTACCGACACAAAATATAGGTAAGCTGGTAAGTTGGTAAATGGGATAAAGTCGTAAATGCCCTATTTTTTTTCAATATACAATACATTAAATTTTACAAAGTAGAGGGTAGAAACGTATATTGAATTAGTATGAAGTGATCGATATCGTTGTTTCTGATTCATAAGGTGTTTTGCCTTATTTTTAATCTGTCTCAAGCACGAGTACTTGAGCAATACACGTATAACTTAGAGTTGTCGAGCAGAATGTCGATATTTTGTAGGAAGCTTAGTTTTGGTAAGGATAAAGTACGTTTTACGTTAAATAAATAGATAAATTTTTGAAATTTACTGATTTTGTCTCTCAAATATTAGTGCATGGGGCAAGTTCGAAGAATTTAGATGAATTCTCGATAAAGCTCTGGAATATATTTTAACTTTTCTGATTTCTTGGAATTTGCTTACATTTATCTTGTATAAGTAGGTATTTATAACTATATGAAATCCAAAATACCACAAATTTAAGAACAAGTAAACAATTCTTTGTAAGTGTATTACTTTTAATCTAGTAAAAACAGTTTAGGTACAAATGAATATTCTGTCAAATATTTCAAACATCTAAGTATGTAAATTCAACAAAAGTGATTAAAACCGAATTAAAAAAACTAGTATACAAGTTTAACCCATTCTATCTTATTTACTTTTAAATATAAAGGAAAATAATAATACTCGCAGTTTACTTGCAACATACGCATTGTCGTGTAGCAAAGCTTATGTATATTTGAGATATCTCTATGTTTATACAATGATTTATTTATTTTGCTTAGATTTTTATTAAACATATAAATGTATTAGGTAGTCTCACTATATATCAAATAATACATATTATACAACAGTCGTTTGTGAGAATTACTTCAGGAGTAACTTCAACAAACTATAGCGACAGATAGCTAAATAAATAAATTATTCCGAATTTTTGAAAATTACTGAGAAAAGTACAACGTACAACTACGTTTTTGTCTTTCAAATAGTAGTGTATGGGGCAAGTTCGAAGAATTTAGATAAACTCTCGATAAAGCTCTGTAAAATAATTTATATTTTCTGATTTTTTGGAATTTTCTTACATTTATTTAACTAAACGAAATCCAAAATAGCACAAATTTAAGAACAAGTAAACAATTAATTTTACCTCACGTTAATAGCAAAATTGTGTTAAATATTTTAAAAATTAGATTAAACAAAAGTAGTTAAAAACGAATTAAAAAAATAGTATTCAAGTTCACCCCAATCCACTTTATCTATGTTTAAATATTTAAGAAAAAAATAATACTCGCAGTTTACATACAATATACGCACTGTCGTATAGCAAAACGTTGGCATCTTTAAGATATGTCTATGTTTGTACAACAATTTTTTTATCCTGCTTAGATTTTTAATAAACATAGAAATATTATGTAGCTTCAGTAGGTATATCAAATATTGTTATACATATTTCTGTCGTTTGTAGGAATGACTCCACGAGTAACTTCTATCTTGCAACAAACTACTACGACAGATAGCTGCAATTTTTGAGTGACGTGAGATCTAATGACGCAAGAGCTTTTTTACCTCAAGATATGTACCTACATACATATTACTTCAAAGTGCTCTAAAATGGAGCTCGTCCCTTATTGCACTGCACACGCTTCAATTATAGCACCTATCTATTGTGTAAAGTAATAGATTTTTTTATTCTACATAGTTTTCAAAATGTCTTAATTTTACACGAAACTCAATTTAGACGTTGTATATAGAATTACATTCGATGCATGCTTATAGATATAATTATAGTATTTAAATGTGCAACAGGGTGCATTTATGTCGTAATAATATTAGGTTAATGCTTACACATACGTCTTCTTTAAAAATTCAATAATTTATTGTATTTTCCTTTCATTTAATTATATAACCTATAAGTAACTATCTTAGCAATAGCAATAATAACATAAAAGGATTGGGCCTGGGTAAGAAAATAGTATTTTTTTAATCTGTTTTTATTCTATAAGATGCCTTTTATACAATATTTACGTATATGAATTGGCAATATCTCCGAAGCTCAAAATAATACTCTTTTATTATTGCTTTTAGTACATATTAGTAGTTTTTTTATGGTTTTGTGATATCAAATAATTAATAGTAATTTTGATTGTAAACTAATTTAGAAATGCTACGATAAAAATATTAATAGAGTATAAATATGCAATGTCTTTCAGTGGTTGTAGTAATTTTAGTAGAATAGTAAAGTACTTTTGATTTATCTCAAAAACACAAGTTCACCAAAAGATTCTTAGTAAAATTAGATAAGATTGTGATGTGTAAAGAATTTGCATAGCATAAAGAATTTCAGGTTTTGGTTAACAATCGAAAGTACAATAGAAGAGTACTTTTGATTCATTTTAAAAACACAAGTCCACCAAAAGATATTTAGTAAAACTAGATAAGATTGTAATGTAAATATACAATGTCTTTTACTAGGTGTAGTAATTTCAGTAGAATAGCATTGGTTGTTGATTAAACAATTATCATTCTTTTATGAAATATTCGGTTTTTATAAAAGCAATTTGTGTGATACAAAATTTTATTATTATATAACAGACAGACGTCCATTGATGATATAAAAAATTATATGATAGGTAATAAAAATGTTGTACAATGCAATTGAGCGCTCGCTTACTGCCGATAAAAAGTTTTCGGCTATTAAATTGAGTATATTCAATATGTGTGTTTGCGGCGCTTTCTATATATGCAAGTTATACGCATCGTTAATGTTAACGTTTCTATGAATGTGACAAAATAAAAACATCTAAATACTTTATTGTATAGATAAAAAATTTACGTGCATTAAAAGCGACGAGACGAGTTTTATAAATTAGTTAAGTGTAATAAAATATATGAGAAAGGAAAAACGTTCGCACGTTGATTAAATTGATTGGAAGATCAAAGGATATTTTGATTGCCTCTACCTTTTAAATTGTAATATTGCAACTTGTGCTTTTATCGTTGAATACTTTAAATAATTAACAATTAAGAACACCTACAAATCATTTTTTTCATTCGTTTAATAAAATTATTCTCAAAATTAGTAAAGTAAATTTATTTAATGTTTTCTCTTAGACGTTAATTTGTGTCATTTTATCTGATTACATTTTTCTTAGTTCACTTAATTTCTATTTTAAATCTCTGATCTATGTTTAGTTTTTCTCGTTCGCTGTATTGATTAAGTTTTATCTGGACGTATTTCCAGGTATTACTAATATATATATTAATCCTAAAATATAATCCTAGCTTTTAACAAAAAAAAACTAACAACTCTAAAACTATATTTATAATGTCTCGTCATTCTAAGTACAGCTTATATTTTTGCCTTTCTTAAGCTTTTACACAAAAACTGAAAATGGTAATTTTGAATTCGTATTTTGAATGAATTATCTTGAGTTTTTTTTCTTAAACTTAAATGGCTTTTAGCGATATTGAGCAATTTTTATGATAAAATTTTCTGATCGTTTAGTTCTTGTAAATTATCAGTTAACAAAGAAAACTTTTTGTAACTCTGTTGCGTAATCTCAAACTTTCTATAATCTTTTATCCGTTTTTTGGATTTTTTTGCGTTGAACTTTTAAACTATTTAATTAGAGCCACTAATCTTTTAAACTTGTTATTTTAGTTATTTTTATAACGCATGGCAATATTAATTTAATTAACAGAATTTATATCTTTTGAATAAATGGAATATTAAATAACACTCCATTCAATATTTGCTGAATTCTGTGTAAGTTTAATTTATATATTGTACAAATACATTTTATTGTTTTCAATTTCATACAAATTACATCTATTCATTTCATTGATGGTTGTTTTGAGCGTAGTTCTGTTTTAAACTAGTTTAAACGATTGTAGGTATAAACCACAACATTCCAATTGAAACATTTTTTTGCTTATTCATTCCGCAACGCATAAAGCATATTTTGTTAATAAATATATATATTTCTTTATTTATCGATCTCGATAAATATATATATTTATTTATTTGTATGAATTTACAATTAAAACCATCATTAAAATAAAATGTATTAACGCCGCAAATTATACTATTATTAACTGGATGCGTAAATATGTGTAGTTTGGCTGCAACAAAAAAGCGGTTTGATTATATTCAACTAATTTTCATGTACTTTCGATTGTTAACCAAAACCTGAAATTCTTTATGCTACTCAATTTCTCTCCACATCACAATCTTATCTAGTTTTATCATAAATATTTTGGTGAACTTGTGTTTTCGAAATGAATTAAAAGTACTCTATTATTCTATTCTATTTCATAAAAAATACTAATTGTTTAATTACTACACCTAATGAAAGACATTGCATATCTACATTACAATCTTATCTAGTTTTACTAAAGATCTTTTAATAGACTCATGTTTTTGAAATTTATTGAAAGTATGCACTTTACTAAAGAGTTATTGCTAAAATTTAGGTACCTAAATGTATGTATATATTCCCAAAGAATAAGATGAATTAAATTTTCATCAAATTTTTGATTTTTTCTTGATTTCATACTTGACCCACAAACGTTTTTGCAAGTAATAAAAACTCTTTGAGTTACAAAGCGTTTCTTCAAGTTTTCCGATGAATTTTTATTGAATTCGTCGTGTGTCATGAAAAAGTGTTAATATTTCATTTCGCAAACAGTAAAATTTGCTTGGAGAATTAGTCTAAGGAGTTTGGTAAATTTAACAAATAAAATGCGACGATTAATCAATCGATTAAATATCCAAGAAAAAAGTAATTACTATTTTATCAACAGATATAATTGATGTTGAATAATAATTTATTCAAAATAAAGACCGTTTTTAATAGTTATTGTTTCTTATTGAAAATTTTAGTAGATAATTATGAAATTTATGTAAATTTTTAATACAATTGGAAATTTCATTCATCATTCATCGTATCAGTAATCATAATGCATGCGGCATGAAATCAGTAATAAACAAGAACTGAAACCTATTATTAATTGTGAGAGCAAGAAAATTTTCTTTCCTTATGCAGATGGTCTAATCTATAAAAAAATCTATAATTGTTTCAGTTATTATTTTATTACGCACTTAGTGATTTTTCTTGCTGTTGAAATTTATTTAGGGTTACTTTGAAAATATTAACACGTTGATAGATACAAAAAATGTTGAAAGTTTAAAATTTGACACAATATTTAATTAAACACCGAGCATAGCGGTCTATATGACACTAAACTATTGGATGAAACAAGATGAATATCATTTATATTATCAACACTTGTAGTACTACTTCATAAGGTGGCATAATATATTTTAATATATAGGGTTAAAAGAATAAGTCGACGGTTAAAACGCGTCTTGCCATAGTACCGGCTGGAAAACAGGGCGGCTGTCTTGCCACGGAAATGAAAATTTGGATAACAGTTATAGCTGCTTAGTTCGTCAATGTGTTAAAAAAATCATAATTAAGGAGAATGATCGTTATTTGGTTCTGAGAAATGAATTAAACTGCCAAATTTTCAAGAATAGAATACATTCTTCGAAAATCAAAGTAAAAACATACTTTGTATGGTTAAACTATACTTTTGTGAATAGGTTGTATTGTCTAGTTTCTTATATGTATGTATGCAAAAATAAACACAACACGTTGAGAAAGTTGTTTTATAAAACAAGTTTCACCCATATTTTAAAAAAAAATATTTCGCATTTTGTATTTCCTAACAAACAAAATTGTAAATTACAAAGTATTTTTTATCAAAGACTCCTAATAAAATTGTTACTAACGTCTTATTACATTAATTGACATAAATACGTAATACAGTTGTACCTTGAGATACGAGTTTAATTCGTTCTATGGGTGACCTCGTAATTTAATTAGCCTGTATCTCACACGAGATACATTTATCAATTAATAATGCAGCAATTTTATCGCTCGACGTGGAAACTTCTCTAATTACAGTTCGTATCTCGATTCTCAAACAGAATATTAGTCCGAGTCGCAGTTTGTATTTCGAAGAGCTAGTATATTGAGACGCTCGTATTTCGAGGTTCTACTGTTATAATTTTATGGACGAGACTATTTGATAAACGAGTGACGAATCAGGTTCGCATATCTCATTCTATGTAGCATTGAAAATGATGTATGTCAATTTTTATCAATCATAAGAACCGATTTGGTATGGTTATAATATTGAGAAAGAATTTAACAGCAGCCCCGTTTAAAATGTCAATTTTTCTAGTTTTTCATTGATTTTCCCAACGAATTGCGAAGCATTTCTACCGGTAATTATTGGAATAAGGCTAACTCGAGTTAAAGAAGGCAAGAATGGCATGAAAATCAATTGAAAAGTGGGTGAAAATCAAGTCAAATTTAACATTTTTGGTGTGTTCACCTATTTTCCATGCGGTTTGCACAGCGTTTTCACTGGAAATTTATAAGATCTACCTTTCAGGAGACAGTCCCGGTCGAAACGATTTGAAAATCACTTGAAAAATATGGAAAAAAGCACTAAAATTTCGAATTTTTTAATTTTTCATTGGTTTTCCTAACGAATTACAAAGCGTTTCTATCGGTAATTGTTAGAATAAGGCTAGCTCGTGTTAGGGAAGGTGAAAATTGCATGAAAATCAATTTAAAAATTGGTGACAATCAAGTTAAATTTAACATTTTTGGTGTTTAACCAATTTTCCATGCGATTTTCACAGCGTTTTACATATTATGCAATTGTTAGAATAAAGCTAGCTCGAGTTAGGGAAGATGAAATTGTATTTAATACTCAATGGTAATAGTATTCATCGTATGTTAACAATCACGGCCGTAAGAATGATATTAAGAGTGATGCAAATAATCTTTTGTAAAAGCATAATATTTCTTTTATACTAATTGATGAAATTGACCGTTTTACTTTGTTATTATTATATCTGCTCGGTCTATGAAGGCTACCTATTTAATATTATAATCATAAAATTATCAAACAGTTTAATATAAACACATATAATCTCACCGTTATTAAAAAATCAATTTTTCCTGTCTCTTGGAATCACATTAAAAACTAGACAATGTCTAGTTCAAATTATTTATTGTATTATTAATACTATACATTTTGATTTGATAAATCAATACGTTTATTTAAATAATTACTCGTTTATTGCTGCGTATTAATAAAAAAAGCATGGGGGACTGCGTAACGTGCATAGATGCAAGTAATTACAGTCGAAAGAGCATGCAAATTAAATATTTTATGTGCGAAGTAATTAATTTGCTGTTAAATTATATAACTATCTCATATTTTCATTTTGTGGATGTACGTAGGTGGTAGATACACATAATTATTCATTTATTAAATTATGTATATAAAATATGTTGCATTTATCTATATGCGAGAAGAACTTTATGCTCGATGGGCTTTGGTTTCTGTGCAATAAATTAAATTCAATGAAAAATGTTTGTGTAATAAACAATGTTAGTTAAAAAATGGATTTGAAAAATTTCAGCAACATTAAAATTATACATTTTAGAGAGTATTATAGGATGCATAAAACCATGAGTATTCTATAAATTATAAAGCGACTATTGATTAAAGGCGATTAATTTTTAATTAACTACCAGCATTAACATCAATACCATTTAAAATAATTTTATAAAAATGTAACATTTTGCATGTATTGTTTCATTTTC
Organism: Adinopsis sp. GC000173; assembly: GCA_030264715.1. Taxonomy (NCBI): domain Eukaryota; kingdom Metazoa; phylum Arthropoda; class Insecta; order Coleoptera; family Staphylinidae; genus Adinopsis; species Adinopsis sp. GC000173. The sequence goes on along the minus strand of JARJDW010016344.1, from coordinate 58,764 downwards.
CATATTTGTAATTTTCCAAGCAATTAAATTTATGCGTTCTCGTAAATTTTTTGTTAACAACATCGTGACATTTAAAACACATAAATGTTTTAAAAATTTCTTTTAGATTATTGTGTATTTTATATTTCTATGCAGCTATCACAAATAAAATACGCATTTAATAGATTACGATATATACACTCGGTAACAAATGAATCTGGACACCTAGCAAATTCGCATGGTTTTATTTAATTTTTGCTATACCTATCAAATTGAGGTTTTACAGAGGTTGGCTGAAAAGTTAACCGCGTGGAGGTTCATTCTTCTAGTGTTAAACTGTTGTCATTAAATGAATTCGTTGCCTTTGGTTAATCTTTTTATTGCATTTACTTGCAGTTTATGTGTAAATTGTACTAATAAGCAGTAGATATAACACCTCAAACGAGTAATTATGACGATTGTTATATATTATGGATTTACCTGGCGATAATTCTTCTAAGGGCGAGTTTCGTCTGCGTACCGATTATATATATTATTTTAGAATAATAAACCAAGTGTAAGAGTAATATTTACATTTACGCACGATTCATTTAATTACATTTCTAACAAAATAATCAGAATTATTATTTTCAAAAAGGTGATGCGAGAATTCATTCTGTGTATTTGATAACCAAACGATTGATTTAACATATTCTGTTTGTTAGTATCAAAGTGGATAATAAAGCCTGTTTTACATTTAGATTTTGATTTTATTGGCTAATATAATATGTACAATTTTAATTATAGAAAATATATTAATTTGTATTGTTTAATGGCAATTAAATATTTTATTTTGTTATTACTATATGTATAAAATATTGTAAATAAAGTGGAATTTCAACATATGACCTTAATTGGTTCCAAATGTTTGGAGGTACATCGAATTGGACCTACAATATATTAAATCCACTGCATTTTGTAATTAGAACTATTCCTTTATAGATTTGCTCATATAATTGAATCGTTTAAATAAGCTCGTATATCGAATTAAAGACGTACATCCACTGTATCACCAAAAGATATGGCTTTTGTTTATTTCAAAACTTATGTATTATAAATGAAATTTTACTTTTCTGCAAAAGCATACAAATATACTTGATATATAAATATTCAAATTCCACAATACATTTGCTCTAAAATTCTAATAATGAATTTATTTTTAAATCAAAGCATTCGAAATGTTTATTTGATGCTGCATTTTGTTATTTTCTGAGAAGTTTCAAATATGTATATAACATAAAGTATACACTTGCTTTTTAACAATCTTTTAGGATGACTCAGTAACTTTGTTTATTTGTAATTAATTAAGAAGTTAATGTGTATATAGAATAACAACGTATAGTAGAGAGATTCCAAGAAAGTCTGTTTCAGTACATGAGTATACGGATAATTTTAATGTGAAATTTATAATGTTTCATGAAAAAAACATGTATGAGTACACGGTATTCTTAAAATTTATGTGTAAAGTGGTACCAAAAAGGAAGTGAAAATGATTAAAAATGTATTATTTTTAGGATACTGTTTTTATACATATCTACATATGCTGAATACATTTTAAATAAATTAACTAAATTTTCGAAAAAGAAAATGTCAGAAACAGAGTATTAATGGATATTTTTATAAAAGAAAAGCTGTTCTATCTTTATTGTCATTGACCACATTAGATTAGGTATAATCTGAAAATACATATCAACTAACTTAACTAAGGATCTCAAGAATAATGTTTTTTTTTCAAATAAAAATTACGTTGTTGTTAATTAGCCTATTGTAAATACATTCTTTCAAAATCTATCATGCGGTTTTAGTTGGCATTATTTAAAAACTCAGTTTTAAACAAGTTTTTTAGTCTTTTCCTGGTCCGTGGTTTCAAACTTTCATTTTATCTATCTACTGTTTATGTCTTTACGTATTTAAAAAATATATGATCGAAACAAAATGAAGTTTGATTTAACAAAAATCCTAGATGTTTACTTAATTTAATGCTAATAAAACATGGAAAGTTAGTAATCATCAACTATCTATCAAAAATAAGTAGTTGTAGTACCTATATGTATTTATACTTCTGGAATCTATGATAAATATTAAACTTTTGTTTTTGATTTTCCGACATTTAGAAGCGTTAGAAGTAATCTAAAACTATCGCAACAGTTTGTTTTGTGCTTTTTTATATTATTTGCTTTATTAAATATTAAAGTAGAAGTTAGTAAAATGATTGATTTTTCTATTTGACTGGACACGATTAGACAAAGCACCTTTAAAGATTCAGCTCATAGAATATATCGTTAATGTCTTATATCGTTTAAATATACCTTTACCGAAAGGGAAGATGCTTTTTAATAAATGTGAAAAGCTCAGGTTTCAGCATATTTCTCAGCCAAATAGCCAAGATTAAAACGTAAACTCATGGTTGCTAAAAATCATATCCGTAGCACGATCCATGATCGTCAAAGAAATTTAATCCGACGAGAAACAAAAGTTATGACATTATTGACCTTTCATATGTGTGCAAACCTTCAGGAATATCTTATGAGATGAAATGTAATAAAAAAAACCTCGCGTAATGTTTTAGTGAGAATAAAATATTTTTTTTTAATAATGTATCATTTCGTACACCATACTAAAGATTATAGCAAATAAACGTTCTTTATTAATATAATATACTTTAAAGAGTAAAACGGAACATTTGTCACAACATTTTTATTGTTTTTGTCGGAAAATTATACAATAGGTAATAATCACAATAAACTATTTATATCAATACATACTCGCGTATAAAAAAAACTATGAAAAGGTTTTCGATTATTTACTCAATTTCGCTCAAGTTTAAATGAAAATTACAAACCGGCCGAAAATAAATAATATATGATATATTTATTGTTCGCGTCTAAATAAAAAATCAATTTTTAAACATTTTATTAATAGTAGCAGTAACAATGAAACGAAATTTCTATTTCATTGATCTGTTAAAAATGTTCGTAAACGTAGCACGCATACAAATATTTTCAATATTTTTTATATATAATCTTTTTTTTCTTTTTTTATATGCTAAAAAGTACACAAAAAATATGTGTAACATTTTTTTTATATATATGTATATAAATATAAATATAATGTATAATAATTTGACCGCATTTATACTTAGAAATTGTGTGACGTTGCATGACGCAACAAGCTCTGCAGATATGGGTCGATATAATACAAGAGCTAGTAAAAAAGGTAAACGAAACACCTGACTTTTTATACATTCATTAAAGACGAAAAGAAAGCTGCTGGATACAAAAAAGGTGTGCGTAAAAATAAATTGTTGGTAAATTTCGGTCTAATTCAAATTGTTGCAAAACTATTTCGCTGCGTCAAAGTTTTCAGCAAAATGTATTTTTTTTTTATAAAACTATCACATATATATTAACCACACCATATTAAATATTTATTGTAAGCTAATTATTACTAGTATTAATTGACGGATGAATGAACGCGATTTTCTTGATGATGATTAATAGGATATGTTAGATTTTTGATATTGTAATTTAGTGATTGATTGATAAAATGCAAATGTAAAATTGAGTAAATATGTTTGATTTTGTTTTGTTTGTTTTTTTGTATTGTGTGTATATGTGATGTGACGCCACTGATCTAGCGCCGTCGCACGTCAGACGAAAGCTCCGGGCGGCGAATTCCCGTCAGTCGACCGCGAGAATTTCACGATGCCGTATCGCATCGTACCGGGCCGTCGGATTCCCCGTCGACCCTAACCCTTCACCCCCTCATCGCCTTTCTCTCAACTGTTTTTGAAACAAATCAAACACATTGCCAGCCGCCGAATCCAAAACCAACCGTCGAGCGCTAGTTCAAAATGTCAAACTCACGTTACGAGATAAATGTGGACGATGATGTACCGCCACCGGTTGAATACTTTGAGGAGGCGGAAAGCAGTCGAACGGCGAAATTACGTGAACGACCAATTCTTGCTGGTGAAGGACCGAAGGCGAGGCCGGTGTCCTATCCACAGTCAGCTGGTGATGGAAGCGGTGGTGTTGGTTTCGGCTATGAGAAGCGCAATTCGGACCCGCAGCTGTGCAATAAGCCGCCGCCGAAAAAAGCTCAAGTGAAACCGTTCACGAAAGAGTCGTTGGAGAGGTTGGAACGAAAAACTGTACAATTAGTTAGAGAGTATGGGTTCCAGCCGCGAAGAAAGTTGAGTGTCGAGGACGGCTCACGCTTGCCCGCCAAGTACGAACCATTTCCGAAGAAGTTGTATGGACGACCTTTGGAGGAAATTGATAATTTTATTTATGATGAGGTAATAAAACATTACTATTATTAAAAATAAATAAATTACGCGCGCAAGGTAAAACATCGATTTTCATTTATTTTCTCATATACGCAATTATTTGTTAGGAGTACATTTTATTATTATATTGCCCTTTCTCTCTTCAAAACTATCACTTTTCAATGACTACTCCAATACCTACGCAATATTCTAGGTACTACTACTTTTTCTTGCCAAACAAAAATTAGAATTATTTATCTTGGCAAATGACTTTTATAATATTTACCAGACGCCATTTAAAATGAAATTAATAATTATGTTTTTGATTCGTGTGATTTTAGTAAAATTACACCTTATACAAATGAACTTCATTAAATATTTACTAGGAAACTTTGCCCAATTTACTGTTCATTATAAATTAATAATAAACAGCAAAATAATTTAATTGCTTAATATTAATTAATTATTATCGATTTTATAAAGTAGTGGGCCTAACTTTTTTCTTGGAAAGAAGAAAGAAACTCTGAATAAAAAAATGTTATTAAATATTGTATTTAAAAGTTACTTAAAAAGTAAGCTAAGCTAAGTTCTAAATGATTAATGATGGAATCGATTTTGTTTGCAACATAAACAATTCAATTGAAATCTTTAAACATAGTAAATATTACATTTATGCCATTTGTGTTGTTGCAACATTTAATCACATTATTTATTTAATTGTTTCAAAGCTTTCAATTTTATACTTTTACTTTATCAATCAATTAAGCTCCGACATAGAGTTGGTTTTTCAAACGCGCGGGTTTCATTGTGAAGGCTAAAATCTAATTTTTTTATTAAGCGCAAAACATTTTCCAGATTGCTGATAGATTTTTTTAATAAAATAGTCACAAACATTGACCTTTCGAATGAAATTATTTATTATTTATTATATTACTAAATAATATGCACTGCATTTTCTAGAAACCCACGTAAACTTATAAATTACAAAAAAAATTAATTGTATGAATGCACTCTACCATTCTAATTGTTATTATTTAATATTTTAATTATAAAAAAACAAAGTAATCAGAATTATTGACCTTTCAAATGAAATTAGTTATTATTTTGTATATTATTAAATAATATGCACTGTATTTTTTAGAAACCCACGTAAACTTAAAAATTGCAAATAATTTTTAATTGTATGAATGCATTCTACCATTCAAGTTGTTATTATTTAATATTTTAATTATAAAGAAACATTTACGGATATAAAACACTAGCGAAATTAGCGCAAAATAGTAAGCACGAGTAGAATATTAAAAATGAAATGAATATAAGGATGAATGTAATTAAATTATTATATTTACTATTATTCAAGTAGTTTGCATAAATTCGAAAAGTTATTTTTTATTTTCAGCATTGTGCGGCTGTAATTTATCAAAATTTTATAAAGCATTCAGATATTATCTTTTAGCTTTAACTAAATAAATTTGACAAGCTTAATAAATAAAATTAATGATGATAAAAATCGTAGCAGTAAGAGCGTAAATTTTTATGTTTTTGTGTAATTTAATGTATTGATTACTAATTCAATTCAACTCTTTTTTGCTGCAAACGCCGATGAAAGAGAGACATTGTCAATATTGTTTTAGTATAAACAAGGCTCGATCTTAAGGACGGTAGAATTAAAGGATGCTGCTAAAAGTGTTACATCGTAAACAATTGATTGATCAGCAGCGATGGTCGTCTGCCTACTAAAACTATTGAAGTTCAGAAATCATATAATGTATTATATAAAAGAGTTTTGCGTAAAATGATAAATTCTGCAATCTATCTACAACAAATAAACCCAAGAAATTTTTAATATATTTTGATTCGAATAATCGCAATTTTATCTTAAGGGCGGTAGAATTAAAGGATGCTGCTAAAAGTGTTACATCGCAAACAATTGATTAATAATCAGTAGCGATAGTCTAAAACTATTGAATTTCAGAAATCATATAATATTAAAGAGTTTGCGTAAAAAGATAAATTCCGCAATATTAGAACAAATAAACTATAAAATTTTTAATATATTTTGATTCAAATAATCGCATTTTTGTCTTAAGGACGGTAGAATTAAAGGATGCTGCTCAAAGTGTTACATTGCAAACAATTGATTGATCAGCTGCGATGGTCCTATATCTACTAAAACTACTGAATTTCAGAAATCATATAATTTAAAAGAGTTTTGCGTAAAATAATAAACTCTGCTATCTATCTACAACAAATAAACCATGAAATTTTTAATATATTTTGATTAGATTAATCGCATTTTTATCTTAAGGACGACAGAATTAAAGGATGCTGCTAAAAGCGTTACATCACAAAAAATTGATTGATCAGCAGCGATGGTCGTCTGTCTACTAAAACTATTGAATTTCAGAAATTATATAATGTAAAAGAGATTTGCATAAAATAATAAATTCTGCAATCTACCTACAACAAATAAACCATGAAATTTTTAATATATTTTGATTCGATTAATCGCATTTTTATCTTAAGGACGGTAGAATTAAAGGATGCTGCTGAAAGCGTTACATCGCAAAAAACTGATTGATCAGCAGCGATGGTCGTCTGTCTACTAAAACTATTGAATTTCAGAAATTATATAGTGTAAAAGAGTTTTGCGTAAAATTATAAATTCTGCAATCCATCTAGAACAAATAAATCACGAAATTTTTAATGTATTTTGATTCGATTAATCGCATTTTTATCGTAAGGACGATAGAATTAAAAGATGCTGCTAAAAGTGTTACATCGCACACAATTGATTCATCATAGTCGCCTGCCTACTAAAACTATTGAATTTCAGAAATCACATAACGTAAAAGAGTTTTGCGTAAAATGATAAATTCTGCAATCTATCTAGAACAAATAAACCATGAAATTTTTATATATTTTGATTCGATTAATCGCATTTTTATCGTACACGCCTTGACATTCGAAATTCGATCTGAAGCCGCCGCCACCATTCATACCAGCGAATAATCGAAATTTCAACAAAAGAAATTTATTACGCAGATCATAATATTAATATGTTCAATTTTTAAATAAAATATATTTGAGAAATAATTCATTTCAAATTGAATACAACTTGAGCGTAAAGCGAAATAGCGCTAAACGGGTGATATGTTTTGCTATTTTACTATGTACACAATATCGGCGAAATGTACTTTCCTAGACATTATATTAATTATATTATACAAACTACTCGATATTACAATGTTTACAAAAACGTTAAATTGTCCACGTATTTTATATGCAAATTTAAAGAAATTTCAAAATTTTGAAGTCAAAAGGAAATACCGAATTGGCGTTCAACGGGGCAGCGTTAAACGGGGTATACCTGTAATTAGTACAGATTTCCAAAATACAGTTTATTAAAAGAACGATTTGTGAGCGCTGTTCTTCCTTTGATTTGAATTTTATCCGTCCGTCAATCAAATAATCGAAATCTTAACACAAGAAAATATGTAATCTTTTATCAAATAAATTATTAAAAACGATAAGTTATCGTGATAAGCAATAATTCGTGCGTTGCTCTTGGAATTTTATGTTTATAAATGAACACTTCCGAATTGGCAGCGCGTCTTTTCCGTAATATCACTACTACGATATTCTGGCTGAAGTCATCTCCCTACAAGCGAATAATAGAAATTTTAGCAGAAGTCATTTAAAACTCTCCATTATCTAATAACGTTAATATATTCAAGTTTTTGGCATTTCATACGCTAATAAAGGAAATTTAGTCTAGTTTATATTCAAGAAAAAAATTAATAATGATTATACTTATAATGATTTATGTTTTCAAATATAATTTTAATTAAAAAATACATTTTTGGAAATTTATCCATTCCACAGAAAATAGAAAAATCTAGATTTGTTAGAAAATCTTCTGAATGCTAAGAATGGTGTAATTATTAAGAACCCATATTAAAAAATTAATTAAAAAGCACTGCTTTTTGGCATTTTTCTAAACAATGCAGGAAAATAGAGACAAACATAAAATCAAGTGTTTTAGTTTAGTATATATTCAAGAAAAAAATAAAAATTATTATAGTCATAATGGTTGATGTTTTCAAATATAATTTTAATTACGCGACACATTTTTGGCAATTTATTCATACTACAGAAACTTATTTGATTATAAATTTATTCCGCCGTTTTCTAGATTTGTTACAAATTGTCTTGAATCTTAGGAATGGTGTAAAAATTAAGAACCCACATTAAAAAATTAATTAAAAGGCACCGCTTTTTGGTATTTTCGTAAACAATGAAAGAAAATAGAGACAAGCATAAAATCTTTTGTAATTAGTTAACAGTTTGTTATTAAAATTTGCTTAGATTAATTAAATAAAGAAGCCAATTCTTTATCCAGTCAAGTAATAAAAACATTGATATTGTTCTGTAGAAAATATGTTACAATGATGCAAATTTCACGTTTTTATATAGTGAATGAAATTTCCCAAATTATCAGCATGCTTTTTTTATAGCCTAACTACAAAAATTGTTTATTGTCCAATTAACATCTTTTTGTGTGCATTAATTTATTTGGCGCATATATGAATGTATGAATGTAGCGCGTTTTTTTGTTGTTTGTTATCACATCTATAAAGCGCCAGTTGAATAAAAACAAAAAAAATGTTGCGCGATCGATAAAGTAAAAGGCGCAAGGTGAACTCGTGTGTGGTTTAAGTTTTTGAATTATTTATTAATAAAACATTGAATGTATGTAGAGACATAGACATGTGCTGCTTTTATTCTTAGTATGGGATTTAGGAGCGCTGGTTTTACATTCAATTCACAATAAATATTTTTAACGGCCTACTTTAATTAGTATTTATTTATTTATTTACAATAAAAATATAAAAAAAATTGAATTAAAAAGATGTGTCTTTTGCCTATGATTAAATTATGAAGTATGTTGTATGAATTTTCTTATAATCCTTCTAAAAAATGATTATATTTTATAAAGTTTCTTTATTATACTTCATAGCTACTGGAATACTAAAATTTTTGAAATGTTAAAATACATTTTATTAAAAATACGATAATTTGTATGATCGTTTCTCGATCGCATGAACGGATTTCACTTGCGCCAGTCTTTCTCATTTCTTTCTTTTCACTTGTTTTTATTCGAACACATTTTAATTCTAATAAAATTGTGCAAATTACCATGCATTTTTATTTTTTATGTAGTCATTAAAAAATGTAATTCGATTGTGTTGAAACGAAATAACAAAAATTCGTGACAATGACAACTTGGTTTATTGTTAATGTTGTATTATCCAATTTACCAAGCAGTTTTTTAGTTTTTTTTAAACATTTGTTTATTGCATTAGAACTGTATTAGTAACAATTTATCTAAAAAATGTTTGTTTAACAGCCAAGAAATAGTTTGAAATAATTTAAATTCAACATACGTGCTTTGAAGTTACAATGCACTTAACAACTTCATTGAAAAATATATGAAATAACTTTAGCTGAACTAATCGAATTAATTTTAAAACTTCCAATTTGATTAAATATTCAGCATGAATTTCGAAAATGGCAATGCAAATGGTGTGCAATTAAGCGCCGTATAAAATCATTTATAACATTTTCACATAATTATTTTCGAAATGTTTAAGAGTGTGAAAACGTTCAAAAGAAAAGCAAAAAAGGGTTCATTTATAATTCGCTTACATTCTTTTATGTGCAATTTATATTCTATTATAACGAAATTGACGTACGACTATTTGTCTAAAGCATGATGAAGGAAAACACTCTCACTCGGATAATGCAAGGAGCGAGCAAGAAGCTTGCGGGAAAAAAGGGCAGCCAGTCTTCAAACGGAACGGATAATAAATATTTTCTAAGTGCTGCCCGAAAATATGTTCATTTTAGGAAGTGTTTTTCTTCTCTATACAATTATTAATTTTTTCCGTTTGGTTTCTTTCATACAAAGCGACATTAATTACACAATGATATTAGAGACGGAGAATTTAGATGGTTTCTGTGAACGGAATCGCTGTTGCTTTAATTATGTTTGTTTCTAATTGGATTTTTATACCTTTTTCAAGCAACTGAAATGTGAATGTTGACGGGAATCATAAAATATTTAAAGAGTGCAAAATACTTTTTTACGATGCATTGTGAAAGGTGTTTTTTTTAACTGTGTAATTCGCTAACTTCTAGAAACTTAGTTTAACGTAGCTCTAGGCTTAGTTTCATTTTAAATTTCGCCACGCAACTTTAGCGAAAAACGAAGTTTTAAAACAAAATGGCCGAATTTTACAGTTTTATTTGTAGTAACATTTCTCAGTTTATTATAAGATATCGATGTTTTTAAGCGAACTGAATTATTAATCATAGTTATATAAAAATTAAATTCCAGTGTTTAATAATTAAAATAGACTAGCATAACAAAGCGGTTTAATTATTTTTTCTAAAAAAGTAGTTAGATTATTGTCTTTTATATAAAATAAATGGAATATTTGTGAAAATTGTTTTAAGAATATAAAATTTAACTCTATTTACTGCAGAAATCATCATTATTGCAAATGATTATTTATGATAAAGTGATAAATATCTTGTATATATAATGTATGTTTATCAGGATAAATTATATACGTAGGTAGCTGACACAAAAGTGTACCCTTGCGTTTATGTATACTTTTGTATGAAAAGTGACACTTATTATATAAAAAGTGTTTTAGCAGCGCAGGAAGGAAGCTTGATTAAATTTTATTTCATATCAAGGCAAACTCGTTTTGTCTAATACATTAAAGCCAAAGTTTATATTATTAAGAAGACTAACATATATGAAAATTTGCGAAGAAGTTGTAAAACTACTTCGCTGGAATATTAAAACTAGTTTTCTACAATAAAAGTTTCTTTTAATCTACATTAAGATTGAAACAATATTCAGACAATATAATTCTGATAGATTAAAACTTTAAAATATATGTGTAGCATGCACGGAATACAATGTATGTACTAAGATGCTTTGCATAAAGTAAACAATAAGAGTTTCATTTTATATACGTACAGCAAATGCTAAAAGTAGCATTAGCTTTCAACGAAAATTTTGCATGCGTATGGAAAAAATTCCTACACGAACATATTTTTAATTTAACACTATATGTTTGTTTAATATATTGCTAATTTTTACGTTCATTTTGATAATAAGCAAATTATAAAAATCATCCTGACCATTTTTTGATTTGATTAGTAGGCTAAAAATTTGCAACCTACATATGCATTTTGTCTTGTTTGTCTGAACACAATATTGGCCACCGTTACCTTTGCCTTTGTCTTAATGATTCTTAACCTTTTTTTTCTGGCACGGCACATTTTTTACAATCTTTTTCTTTGATGGCACATAAACAAGAAATTTGCATAGTAAATTAGCACAAATTGGATTTTTTAGTGGCAGATTTCAGGAATTTCGCGGCACACTAAAGTGTCGCGGAACAGTTCTTGACAGTCGCTGCTTGTCCTTCTAGTGTTGCTGTATATTAGGTTACTACAAATTTTGCTTATGATACTATTATATTATGAAGGTAATATCAGCTCGCTATTTTATACAACACTCTTATATTTTGTATGTAAAATTGAATCTGGAATAAACAGATGTATATGTTCTAGATTCAATTCAATTTTGTCATTTTCAGTTTAGATCGAATGTCAATAACATGACCAATCATTCGGCAATTTTGTTTAATGTTTTCAATTTTAGCAAACTAATTTAAACGCGTCTTGTATAAAATATCGAATTTATTTAGCATTGTATTACGTAATCTATAAATTGCGTTGCAAAGTTTCTATAATGTGTCAATAATTCATGTATGTGTACAGAAAAGAAATAAAATATAATTATTGGGGTATAGGAGTATAAAAAAAGTAATTAATGATTACATTGCAAGATTTAAATTAATAATTAACAAATCGCCGCCAAGTTCGCATGTCAAAAGGAGCAACAATAGATTTATTGGAATATTTTTAAATAATAAAAACGTTCAAAATAATATATAATTAATGTTAGGTATACGTATAAATAAAGAGAACTGAGAAAATCAATATTTTTCTAGCGTTTATCTATTCTGACGCGTTTAATATTTTCATGATTTCTATTAAGATATTACATATCAATTAATAATGTTGTTGCGCAGCTTGCTAAAATAATGCATGTGAATTTATTTACAATAAAGAACAAGTGATAATATTATTGTAGTTTTCACGTTAAAAATTTAATGCATTCTGAGTTGTGCATAAACAAATGCATCGTAATAACCTATATAGTGCAAAACATTTCTTATATTAGTTAACTGTTGTGTGAATAGCATTTTGAAATTCTGGACAATTTCATGTTATTGTATAAGTATTAATCCAATGAATTTCATCAATATTACCTATATGTAGTAAACTATTGGGTTGGCAACTAAGTAATTGCCGATTTTAGTTATACCTATGTAGATGCTTTTCGCTCGCATTTTTAGGATATCCGTAAATGTAATGATCTTCTTCTTATATATGATAGTTGTCATCCTAACCTTGCTTTAAAGGTTCATTGCGTAAATATTTTCTCAAAGTGTTTTTTTACTTCAACATTAATATGCAAAAATGAACATTTACACCATATTTTACTTCATAATTTCTGTAAAGGAAGTTACGTAACGTGTATGTTGATGAAGCTCTTAAAGAAAGGCAATGCCGAAATTGGTTTGAAAAATTCTGTTCTGGAGATTTTTCTCTTAAAGATGACCAACACTAAGGTTAACCAGTTGAGCTTAATGAGAATGAAATCAAAAGCATCATAAGAAAGATGACAAAAGATCATCGAACAACATGGAGAATACTTAATAGATTAAAGTTTTTTCCATTAAAAAACAAAATTCTCTTATTTCATTAAACAAATCGGCAATTACTAAGTTGCCAATTATTATTATTATTATCATTATTATTAAATATGAAAGCTAATTAAAATAATACTTATTACATTTCTTTCTGTACAGTTTCAATAATCTTTAAAAATCTGCATAATTATCCAATATTCTAATATCTTTGCTTTGTTATATAATAAATAATTTACATTTGAAATTTATTCAGTAGAAAATTAAATATTGTGAAGTAAAATTTAATGAGAAATCATGATGACAAAAACTGAAATGAATATAATTTTGTATACACTCTATGAATAATAATACCTTTATTGTGATACTAGCCTTAGGTTAACACTTCAGAAATTTGCAGTTTTGATATATTCATCTACAGTATAATATCCTTTGTAATGAAGGTTATTCTTTATCGTATACTTGTAGTTTCTAGAAATAGACTTGGATTGTTTGCACTCCATTATCTTTTACATCTGTTCAAGCAGGTTTGTGTTTTCTCAAAAATTATATTATTTTCTAAAGCAATTTTCTACTAATACAAAAATTGCGAAATGCGCAATGAAATTTGCATATTTGATTTAATATTAAAGAGACCATAATTCAATATGGCGTTGTATGAAATATTTATTATGTATAATAATTAGCTCTAATATACTTTCAAAGAGAATATTGAAGTAGTGTTTAAAATTATTTACTGAAACATTTGAAAACTTTAATATGTAATCATATAGTGTTGTTAAAATAAACTCATAAGATAATACTTACAAATTCTACGCTGTAATGCGGTTTAATTTTAGTGCCTAGTAAAGCTAAAGCACTTATTTGATAAAGAGATTTAAATTTTAATGTTGAAATTTTGTTGATCAAATGTATGTAGTAAGGTAAGTACATGTGGTGATTCTATTAGTAAAGGACAAATTTTAACATTCAAATTATTAGTAATTTAAATGACTACATGAAATTAGATTCTAAAGACAATACATGTATAAGTATTGTTTAATATGAAGTTGGGCAAGTGCGTAAATTAGTTATTTTAATTACATTTCGTTTGTGCTAAATAATACTTCCTCTGTCCGAATATAAGAGTGCCATTTTAAAATATTAGGCTTTTTTATTGATTTAAATTGTATGAAAGGATCAAGTCTTCATTGATAAACATAGGCTAATCACTTTTAAAAATGACAATTTAAGGCTGACTTCTCTGCTCTAAGGAACCAATAAATATTTATAGAAGTAGTACTTATAGTAATAATTCGTAATTTTCTTTTTTGGTACATATATATGTATGTAAATAATTGTAGTTCCTAATTAAAACTTAATAATTTGTTTGTTTATAATGCCTTTTTATTTTCATTAAATATTCTAATCTCGGAAATCACGGTAAAATTAAAACGAAATTCTTATTTTCGAAAATTTTTTGTATCAAATGGGATTCTTATATTCGGACAAAGAGAGAGTATGAAAGAATCATTTATTTCTAACGTATTGTCAAAAAGATTTTTTAAAACAAAATTCTAGTTGTTTATTGAAATGAAAATTGTTTTGTTGCGACATATATTGGTGGAAATTTTGAAGGAATATATATTTTACTGAACAAACTTAATTATAAAAATGTTTTATGCATTCTACATTATTTTTACAATTTTCCGCAGCCACTTGCGATTCCCTTGTTTTGATATTTCTTTAGAGCCGTGGGTCTCAAAGCACCACCCTGCAAGTGTTCCGCGCGAGAAAGTCAATAAAATGCTACTTTTGCGAGTAATATTCCCGTTTTTCATTGCACTTTTGATTTAAAAGAGGTTTACCACTCTCGCCTACATATAAATGTATTTGCCGTGAAATATTTTTTACAAATCCCACAACGGCATTTTTTCTTGTTGATAGTGGTTAAAAAATTGCCAAAGTTTAGTGTTTCCTCGACAGCAATAAATTGCGAGTCACTGCTTTAGAGCAGTGATTTTTAATTGTTTTCTGCCGCTGTACATTTTTATTAAATACTGCAACAAATAAATTATAAGCATTGATAAGTGGAGCATTAAGTATTAATTCGTTCACTTGTTTAAATTCTCATCGCCAAGCACGAGGCGGCAGATGTACTTTACACATCGCACATATAGAATGAAATTATATTAAATTACATATTGTAGGTAATACATATATAAAGTTTCGATACATACTTATAATGAGCGCAACAAAATGCAATTATAAATTTTATTAAATTTATCATTTTTATATGTCTATACTATTGATGGGCGGAATTTCGGCAAGCCTGCTTGATTTCTCGACCTACTTTTTAGGCCTTTTTTTTATAGAGTTGTTACAGTTTTTTTTAAATTTGATAATATACATTTTAACCTACTATATTCAACTTGCACAACCATATATATTTTAAGTCGGAAAATGCTTTTACAAGGCTGGAAATTGCTAAGCAAAAAACAGCACTTCACATGACGTTTTTGGATATTTTCTCAAATACGGCTCAAGGTAGAGACATCTAAAATCTAAATAATTAGCGATTATCATTTTCGCAAAATCACTATTCTTGAAATATCTTTAATAAGAAGATAACTTTAATCAATATAAATGTCACCTTGTACCAGATATTGGAGAGTTAAATCGATTGCTGTTTAATTCAAGTCAAAACGTTAAACCGTTTTTGAGAAAATATCCAAAAACGCCATGTGAAGTGCTTTATAATTTATAATTATTATAATTCTTAATAAATATGAAAGATAAACATAACTAAAACGAGTAATTCTATAGATAACTTTATACTATATGTCGTTATTTTTTTGAGTATAGATAATATTATTGTAAATTTGTATTTAAGGAACAATTTTATGTTACTTTTAAATTTGTTTAGAAGGGACTAGTTTGTTCTTTGCCCCAAAAGGTTATTACATCGAGCAAGTGGAAATCATCAACGTAGGCTAGAATAAAGGAAGGGATAGTCTGCCTGCTCATACTTTTTGCTCGGTTTCTTTGTTGTTGCTGAATTCTAATTATTATGTGCAAACATACTATACTAGCACACATTTTCAGTTATTCTATTCTATAAATAGCAACGAAATTGCAAAAAAATTAACCATTAGCACATTATTACTTTGGTAAAAAAAAGAGGTTGGTAGTTTGTGCGCTGCAATTTTATAGAACAGTGCTTCAAAGCATTTTCTACAGAAAAATAAGTAGATGGTTGATATTTTCTTCAATTTCTTTTGAACATAAAATTTTATAGAAAAGATTGACGTATCAAGAATAAATAAAGTAAATTTTATGTTTTATTCTAGTTGTTAGCTAGGAATATAATTTCAATGAGGCAAAGTCGAATAAAAACTAGCAGTTATATCATTTCACCTTAAAAACAAAACGATATTTTATTAGAAGATATTTAATAAGTATTTTGCAAGGTAGAAATAATTAGCAAAAAAACTGAATATTCAAGCAATTTTCTACTGCTTCGTTACGTAGTTGTAGTAATTGCTATAAATTCGTGTTCCATTTATTATAAATATAATGTCAACGAATATTTATATTGATATTAAAAAACAAATATTTATCAAACAAAATGTTTCACGATGGAAAAATAATTTTCTAATATTGCCTTGTTAATGCCGCATGTCGGTTAGTAAAATTACATTGCACATACCACGTATTTAATCTAACGCTTTAATCGCATGGATTTGATTTTAATTTGAATTATATGTTAACGAATAGATGAAACAAAACATGTTTAACTCACATATATGGAAATGAATTAGTTTATCGTTTACATATTTATAATGAAAGTTGATATCAAAATAGCACCTCTCATGAATGAACAATAAAAAATTCCAAATCAAATTATATTCTCATATTTGGACTGAAACATGTATTCTGTTCTGTTCTGTTAATAATTATTTATTAAAAAGAAATTAAAAACATTTCAGCAAGTTGCTTATAAATTAAAACGTTTTTACTGGATGTAAGTTTGTAAATTATATAAATTGTTGGATTCTCAAAGGAGTAATAAAAAATTATATCAAAATTTAGATGATTTTGTTTCATTTGACCTTTAAGCTCTACATAGTTATAGTTAATTTTCCACCAACTCCTAAAAATAAATTATTTCCAATTAGAAATAAAGCATACTTAACTAATTTTAAGGGAATTTGTTAAGAAGGATAATGCAATTTAACTGACTTAAAAGAATTGCTTATCTGTATAATCTGCAAATGAAAGAAACAATTCTTTTTGTGATAAGCTACAAAGTATTCTTTAATTATCATTGCAATGAAAATTTTAAATAAGATAATAAATTTAATATAATTCAACAGAGTTTGGCGGCAAATTGTTTAAATGGATAGGCTCTGCTAGTGTTTTTTTCATATCTACTATACATTCCAATTAGAAATAAAGTATACTTAAGTAATTTTAAGAGAATAAGGATAATGCGATTTAATTGACTTAAAAGAATTGCCTATCTGTGTAATCTACAAATGAAAGAAACAATTCTTTTTGGGATAAGCTATAAGTATAAGTATTCTTTAATTATCATTGCAATAAACAGTTGTTGCATTTTTGCAAATTTGAAATAAAATAATATATTTAATACAATTCAACAGAGTTAGGCGGAAAATGATGGAAATGAATAGGCTGCTAGTGTATTTTTCATACCTACTATACATTCTTGTTTCATTTAAATCCAAATATGAAATTAGCAGCATTAAATTACTTATATCAAATCAAATATATGAGTATATAATTTTTTATTGTTCATTCATGAGAGGTGCTATTTTGATATCAACTTTTATTATAAATATGTACGCTATTAAGTATTCTTTAATTATAGTTGAATAGTTGTTACATGTTTGCAAATTTTAAATAAAATAATATATTTAATATAATTCAACAGAGTTAGGCGGAAAATGGTGGAAATGAATAGGCTGCTAGTGTATTTTTCATACCTACTATACATTCTGTCGTAAATTTTTAATACATGGGCTGCGGAATTTTGGAATTGGTAATTTATGGACATGGTGGTGGGTAAAGAACAGAAGCAACATTTAGATTTAATCAATTGTTGTTTCATTTCCACAAAAATGAGCATGGAATTGTTTAACAATATACTACAAATAAAATGTGGCGGTTGAATTAAATTTAGATTATACCGAATGCAAATTTGTGTACGAATAATGAAATTCGATTTTTATAATGAAGCTACACACGCTCACACTTCCATTACGTTAATGCTGAATTTTCACGGTATTTCACCATGATGTGATTCATAAAAGCAGAAAATATTGAATAAACAATGTGTATATATAACAGTTGATATTTGAAAATTAATCAAAGTGCGTTGAAACAAAGCCTGCACAAATAAGTATTGTTTATATAAGCCAGTTAGGAAGAAGTTTGCCTTCTTAAATGCATCCTTAAAGTTGAAATAAATCATTTCAATGCCATTTGGCGGTTATAGAAAAACACTAGCGTTAAAATGATAAATTTTGCGTTTTATCTACGCGGACGCTCGTTTAAATTTATATAATACACAGTGGGAGTGCTTCCTTTATTATTTGTCTTGCGTTGACATTTTCTTGTTCTTGCTTTCTTATCTTTGGCGCACATGAAGTTTTAATTGCGCTTTGTATATGTTTGCCCTTTTTTTGTTTTGTTTTTTAATTTGCAATTATTGCTAGCTTTAAAGATGCCATTTAATTAAGCTGCTTGTTAATTATCATGAAATTAAAAATATTTTTGCAGAACGAGAGAATTCTTTAGATTATTACTGCAATGTTGTCTTTCGCTTCTTGCAGTTGCGAGTCGATAATTTTAATTAAGAGATTCTTTTTTTTTTCGTTTTTTGTTTCCACTTTATGTTGTTTGCCTATTTGTGTTTACTTTAACGACGTACAAAAGATAAGCAAACAGTGTAGTACCAAAATACAACATTTTTAATTTTATAAAAAGTGTATTAATTATATTGTAACAGTTAAGAAAATTTTATCAATTATTTAATGAGTACTGGAAAAAATATAATGGTTTTTCATATTTTAATTACGTAACAATCTCGCTACTATAAAAATTGTAACATAATCCATAATAGATACGCTAGATATTATCGTGATTAAAATCTTAACTGGAATTTTTATACGAAATTATGTAGTATCATTATTAAAATATGTTAATAAAAAGTGGTTTCTTTGCATACCTACTACCACGATAATTTTTACATGATTTAACATTTAACAACAAAAGAGTAAAAATGATATAAAAATAATTTCTATTTAAATTGTAAGACTTTTTGTGCAGTATCTATTGATTAAAATAATAAGAAACGAACCAACTGCGACATTTTATCTATATAAATTGCAACCATTAATTTTTATACTAAATAAGTTTAGAATTACGAGCAAGTATACGTAATAATATAGTAGCTATATTTTTCATAAATGTAGCACAAAATAAAGCGTTTAAACAACAACAACGTTTTATGTTGATGATTATAATTATAATTATTTTTAGAGTTTTATTACTAAATAGATACGTTGAGTTTTAGATTAGCAAGCGAGCGTAAAATTAAATAATTTAATAGCTCGAATAAAAAAATTAATTAAAAAGCCTTCACAATGAAAGTGTTTAAATTAGTTTATAATTTTTACACATTTACAACATTAAATGTTTTTAATTTATTCATTTATAGTCTTAGCTAGCATTGACTAAATACCATCATAATTTTCCTTAAATGGTATCGCAATTAAATGTTGTATAATATGGCTTTAAAGTGCATAACAAACTAAGATAATGTATCACTCTTGCACTTGGTTCATATTTTCAAATTAGCGCACATTCTTGTTCCACCATTATCGCGAAACTAAGCAGTTGCGGTTAATCACAACTTTAACACAATCCGTTTTGATATAGCAACGTTTAATCCGTCAATTACCTATTGCAGCATTTCTATTATAAACTTTATCGTTTAGCTATTTAAGACAAACTCCAGGAGTATGAGCTGTGGTTACTCTACTACAGAATCTTTGCGTTCCATCATCCATCTGTTAGGCAGGTTATCAGTTATATAGGCCCTTGCATAACGTTGGTAATATGATGAATTTTCATCTTGTTGAAAATAAAATCATTCATTGCGGTTTAATGTGGAATCCATCTAAGCTTTATTGTTTTACCTGTCTTGTAAGCTAACCATAGCGCTTAGCAAATCATGTACTCATGGATTTTGTGTTAAATTTCTTCCAAATCTAAATTGATGTACAATAATTATTCGCTACTTAATAAAACGATTATCTATTTAATTTAAGTAATATCTATGCATAATAATTATATTGATTTATGATGTATGATGCTCTTCCACTGTGAAAAGATTTTTTTGTGTTATTACCGACCAATTCTCGTAAATTGCAAACAAATAGTTCAAACAAAGTTTACCTAGATAAAAATTACGTTTTCCATCCACTAGTTAAAATGAATTGCGGATAATTATGCATGAACTTGAGATAACTGAAATAATCAAAAAGTAACTAGCTAAAATACAAACGATTTTGTATCTTAATAAGATTACAAAGCAAATTATTTTATTAATATTTTTATGCAATATTAAGTTATGATGACATCTTTGAAATATCCTGAATAGTTGATAGTTATGGATTGAACTTGTCAAACATCTATAATTTGTAGTTATATTACGCCATTGAATAATCATTTTAGCCATACTAAGCAGCAAACAATTTCTATTAGACAGATTTATACGTAAGCTTTACAAAGCAAACACTTACTGGTGTTCAATTCTTCACAATTGACCAATTGACAGAGGTGATTACAAGTTCATGATATTCTATTACAATTACACAATACATAGTGCTATGTATTACCTAACTTTATATTAGTGTCTGTTGATCTATTTACAATAACCAGCAATAATATATTGCGTCAAAGTTTCTAGGTATTATGAAATTGTCAACGAATGGCTTAAACGTACGTGTGTATGCTTTGTTTTCAAGAAATGCTACAAAAAATATTACTTTGTATTCTATTCCGGTTGGTGATGATGTTTAAATACCACATGTTACATACATTTTTTACTTTAAACATATTACCGAAGTTTTCATCAAGAAGTCAATTTTCTTATATTAATATATTTTATAGGTAATTTGTTATTTAAATTTTAAAACGTTCAGATATCTACTAGAAATTTTTAAGTAGATTTTTATAATTAGTTACCCTATAGAAATTTGATGAAATGTTCATCCTGACAGTAATGGTATATTTCTATCTATAAGGTAGGTATTTGTCTATTTTATCATCAATGTATGCTGTGTTATTTTATTGCATCAAGTACAAGCTTTACATTATTCAGATTAATTAACAGTATTGTCTATAATAAATCAATATATCGTACATGCAGCTAAACTAAATTTATTTGTTTATTGCAATAGCTTTCGAACAATCTTTTTGTTATGTCTGCAAAACAAATTTATAGTTAGAATTAAATAAACGTATCTATTTTATTAAATGAGAATTTTGTCTGTGTAAGGAATTTAAATTCGTCATTTTTGTCATTATTATAATTTAGAAGCTAATTTGTATAAAATAATACAGAAGTTACAAATTACAGCTACGCATCTAACAAGCAGAAAATTAATGTTATCTTAATTGCTCAACGCTAACGTTTTGTCAATACATTTTTACGCAACTATGACTTTAAGAATGCCAATAAATTTTAATTTTAATTATTAAAGTTTAGTTTTTTTAAATTAGTACAATAAAATATTTGAAATATTCTTTTCTGTAAGATATATTATCTAAAAATCTAATAGTGAAATGAAACATGATTATTTGCTATTTCGCTATTTGAGACCAATTTATTTATTTTATTTTATGTTTTGATTGATTAAATTTATTAAGACAATAATATTGTAGGTAAATGGGCAGATTCTATAAACGTTTTAAGTCTAATAAAAAAGAAATGGGCCATTGTGATCAAAGCGAGAAATGCGAAACAATAAAAAATAGATACCTAACTCGCAATACTCTTATTCCTCAACATGATAATCAAGTATTTTGTCATTTCTATTACACATATTACAAGTGGTATGGTGATTTTAAACTAACACAAAACTTTACAAACCTTAACAAATTATGTTACGCTATTTAAATAAGCTTCTTCCTTTTCGTTTTTGTTTTTACGCGAACTACAGCAATAAAAGCTCAGTGTGAGTACTATTTATTTTTGCTCGGTTAGTATGCCTTCGCAGAGTGGAAAGCAAAATTGTGGCTCTTTTTCTTCTACATAGTACTACAAGACGCAAACTGATAATAATTGTAAACTCGTATATAAGATTTATTATAGTCTTCTCACGTTAATAGGATCATCGTTGTACACACACAGAATATCGATCAAGTTTGTTTGTATATTAAAAAAGAAACTCCCTTAGGAGATGCACAACAATTCCTAGCATGAGTACACTACTGGTGGTCGGTCGATAAATTTTTTTGTCATTTCGAAAAATTCCAAACTAGGATAGAACTTCTAATTGAAAGTCACGTACTCATTAAAGTAAGCCATCTCATAAGGAGTGGAAGTGACTATTCTCAATTGAATCACACTCTTAATAATAAATGTTCGCCAAATAGTAAACTGCAGTTGACGGCAATTTTAAACCACAAAGATATTCACTTCTAGATAAGGCGCCTTTTTCTCAAAGTATTGCATTTCTACCATGTAGTTCATCTATCGTATTAAATTAAAAGGACACTTATTTTGTATAAAATCGTATCGAAGCAAAACATACTATGGATATTTTTTGAGATTGAGTAATGTACGCTTAGAGTCCTAAAATATTTTTCCATCTATATTTACGTGAAATCGATTTATAAGTTGGGAGAGGATTAAAAAGTTGTTTAATGTCTAAAAAGTTGCAAAAAGCACCATTACGTTAAATCAAATAGCATGTTCACCTTCCCCTTTATGCAAAAAAAGATATTCTTTAAATGTGGGTGACTATTTTTTTAATACTATTTCCAATAAGACATTTAGTATAAATAAAACAAGTTTATATTCAACGAAAGTTACGTTAATTTTATCTATCGAAAAACACTTGTAATATTTTTTGAGTTGGTTACATATTCATAGATTATTTCATTTATTATTTATCACTTTCATTCACCAAAAGTGCCACAAAATTCATTATATCCGTATATTCATAATGTGTTCTACATCCATTGGCGCGCGTTTTGATATATTTCATGTTTAATATTATGATTAATATCTATATTATTTGCTTTAATTTACTTTTTATAAAAAATTGATGCTGAAAATATTAAATATAATATTGCCATTTTGGCCTTACTGATACCGGTAGAAATGATGGAACGTCAAAATTTTATATAAATAATATGCTAGCAATTTATTGCACTTCTTTATATACGTCGGTTATGAATGTTGATAATAATAGCAAGGTGGTCGCATAATTTATCATTTTCCTTATTTGTGTTATAATATTTCCAGCAATGTAAACAGCAAGCCTATAAAAAAAACTTTTCATGTTTATTGATCGAAAATTACTCTTCATATTTATAAAAAAATCTTGGTTTCCTGTTTAGTATGCATTTGGTATTTGAGCGATACGAGGAAGGAAGCTGCATTGCATCCGGGTTCCTTTAATTATATTATAGTTGCGATATTATCGTACAGTTTTTGGTGGTTTGTTAAAAATTTTCTTATGAGACATTCTTTATATAATGTGTTTTTCAAAATTAAAAGAATGTGTCATATGGTAATGATATTGCTGCGCTGTTTTCAAAGAAAATTCTAGGGGCGAAGGCGAAGTTGTCGTAACATTATTTCCTTTATTAAACAATGTTTTATATTCTGCAAATTTTAGTTTTAATTAATCAATTGTTATTTTATAATTGTCTGATATACCTATTACGTATATTGCATTTTTTTACATCATGTATATCAGTAAGTATTTTATCTGAATATATTTATACACCTTATATATAAGGATAATTAATGCATTCTTCTTTAAAACGCGTTAGATTAGTTTTGTTTCAAAGCTTCATTAATTAGCTGAAAAATATGCAATGACAAGATACGAAGATATTTTTCATGTAATGTGTTTTTCAAAATTAAAAGAACGTGTCACATGGTAATGACATTGCTGTGCTGTTTTCAAAGAAAATTCTAGGGGCGAAGGCTAAGTTGTCGTAACCTTATTTCCTTTATTCTGCAAATCTTCGTTTTAATTAATCAATTATTATTTTATAATTGTCTGATATACCTATTACGTATATTGCATTTTTACATCATTACAATTAATGCATTTTTGTTCAAGAAGTGTTTTGTTTCAAAGCTTGATTGATTAGCTGAAAAATATGCAATGACAAGATACCAAGATATTTTTCATGTAATGTGTTTTTCAAAATTAAAAGAACGTGTCACATGGTAATGACATTGCTGCTCTGTTTTCAAAGATAATTCTAGGGAGGAGAGAGGGCTAAGTTGTCGTAACATTACGTCCTTTATTAAACAATGTTTTGCATTCTGCAAATCTTCGTTTTAATTAATCAATTGTTATTTTATAATTGTCTGATGTACCCATTACGTATATTGCATTTTTACATAATTACAATTAATGCATTTTTGTTCAAGAAGTGTTTTGTTTCAAAGCTTTATTAATTAACTTAAAAATTGTAGATATGTAATGACAAGATACAAAAAGAATACAGTTTAATAAATTCTTCCGCTAATTGTTTTAAGAAAGAGCAATCATAACGGTTTATTGTGTATTTTGAAATATTGTTACAACTAAATGGAAATTAATAAAAATAATTCCATACTAAAATATTTTTAACTATGCATTCTATTACATTCAATACAATATTAAAATAATTATAGTTAAGTGCAATTTATGGTTCAATAGGAAATTAGTGTTTTGTGTAATACTGTAGAATAAAGCATTTTGAAATATGACTATAACAAAAATTTTGGCCAACGAACAAGACGGCAGCACATCTTCTAGTATATAATACTGAATGGGAACAATAAGATGTTTGATAATGTCTACCTCCTGTAGTAAAGCGTCTTAATGAGCAACACGTATGCACATAATTTTCCAAATTTACAATGAATATTTATTTATAACAACCAGAGCTAAACTGTTTTGTATTTTGTTCAATATTAACCAGATTTTAACATGTATGGAATAAAATTTAATTATCTGCTTTAAAGCACTAATTCCGTGTAAAGTTATTTATATTTGTAATTAGGTATAAATAATTAAATAATTAGTGATAAGTTTATGGCAATAACAATTTATCTAGTTTGAAAGATTAGCTTTTAGTAAACGAATATGTACGCACCACCCTACATATCTAAATGCAATATCTGTAGAAATATATAAAAGTAATTGGATAATATTAATTATTAAGAAAATGAATTCGTTTGTAATTTATCGATTATGAAAGTTATTTTCATTTATGACTAATGAAAGCTATAAATGATAAGATATGTAGTTGGTTATTACCAAATATTATATAGCATTGTGATATATACGAGTACGAATATAAGTCAATATTTCGTATCAAAGATGAAAATTGAGAAATTAATGAGAAATATGAAATTCCATTATATTAAGTTAATTAAAAACTAATTTGATACTTTTAACTGAGCGCTAATGTTATTTTATTAAGTTATGTTTACTTAATTACATTTTTCTTTATTCTTTCTTCCGAAACACTTAAAATAAAATAATACAATATATTTATTATTCAGCAACTAATTACAAAATTATATTTTTATGAATTGTATGTGACTATTTAGCATATGACTCAAGTATTGATTTATAGAAACACTAGGTTTCACTTAAAAATAAAATTTTGAGCAATTATTAGACTTTTTTTATTTAAAGTTTGCTATAACTATATATATAGATACATTAAAACATATACTACTAATAATTAATATTAAAGTACGATAATTAGTTTCTAACAAATGCTATAACTTCAATATACGTATTTTAGAAGACATTTTGTAATCGGAATTTATCTATACGAGTATAATGCAATATAAAATTACATTTTTGTATAAAGTTTTTTTACTTACTTGAATATGTAAACTTATTATTATAATGTTGTTATAGATTATTAACTTTATTGATTTGAATATTTCTATTTTCTTTATTTGTTTTTGGAAACATTTCAATAAGAACTTATATAAACATTTTTTTTGTTTTTATTTAAGTATTATTCTTGATATTTATAATAATAATGGTTCACCAAGAGGGAGAAACTAATATTTTAAACATATATTTCTTTAATGTGAATTTTACAAAACTTCGTGCATTTTTTCATCAATGTTCTTATTGATTTATAGTGTATGCGCCTGCATCTTCGAATGCACAAAAGTTGAAGATTTATTACAAATCAATTGTTTACTCTGACATCTTTGGTTGCTTATGTGACAATTAAATAAGTGATGCAATTTATTTATTCTATAATTAAAAAAGTCACAGTATTCATTAAGTCAACTAAGATTTACGTACGATAGACATTTAATGTTATTTAGCTGCACGTCGTTAGTCACAATACTAAACAAAATTTGAGAAAACGGATTTAATTTATAACTACTCGTAGATACAACTAATATAATGTATTTAAAGTGCTCTAAAATAAATTAACCATATAATCTTAAAAGTATATTTTTAACAATATTGTGAATGGATACGATGTTAACAACAATCATAAAATATTTTACAGGTTGTAGAAATTACCATACGTGTAATAAGATATATTCACAAATTAATTACAACTGTAATTGTTTGTGTCGATTGTAAAGCGATTAATACATTTAGATAGTTGCTAATATCATATATAATGAAACACCGGATAATTTTTTGTAGATAGCTGTTGTAAGAAAATGCACAATTAATTTTGATAATAATTAATCACCTAAAGTGGCTTAACATACAAGCCATTTTCTTGGAAGATTACCATAAGAAAAGATTATTACATAGTTTAATAGTATAAGAAGGATATGCCATGTAAATGTCATTCATTTATCTTAACAAGTGTACGATAATATTTTATTCTCATAATTTTTCTAAACGAAAACAATTTTTCTCGACGAACATTATTGGATTAAATTTGTCATTTGATATTCCCAGTAAAATTAATTAAGCGCTTATAAATAAAAGTTTTATCATACAATATATAATGTAATTTATATGTACCCATATTTTAAATGTATAGAGTATACTATATAATCAAATTCTTCTTTCAAGCAAACAAAATTAAACGTGCATGCAAAAGCTCTTTTTTCTAACTTGATTACTTATGGATTTTCCAATAGGGTTTGTAGGATATTATGAATTGTTGATGTAAACAAGTACTTATAAATCGCAAACAAAATTTAACATTACGATTTACCTCAAAAAATTATTAAAAATCTCATTAAGAAAATGAATTATAAATAGTTTTCTTTTGTTTGAAAATCGGCAATAACTGTTGATATGTAACCCAAAATTCTTAATAGCAATAATTCCAAATATTCACTTTCATTAAATTTTAAGTAAATGTTTTGTAAGTAAATAGCCTTTGTTAAAGTGCCATAATTTTCCAGTGTGTGTTGAATTATAGAATAGAACTTTTTTTTGAATATAATGTAAAACAGTAAATATTTCGTACCTTTTTTTTCCTAAATGGCGAATCATTGTATAATAAAACATTTTCAAATGCAAATGCAAATCCCTTGAGATTAAAAAAGTAATTTAAATGTATTAAAAATTAAGTGGTGCTTTATGTTCTTGTAAGCAAATGATGTGATACATCATTATGATGAAATACCTTACCATTTTAATTATCATAATGTATTTTTTTTCTAATATTATATAATTTGAACGCATTTTAATTATTGTATAAATTAATTTTCAATGGAATATATTTAGTAGAAAGCATTTAATTATTATTATCGTTGTGCTGATAAACATTTTATAATTTTTTAACTTAATTATCAGCATTAATTTAATTTTTATTAATTAGTTGTTTTTGAAACATATTTAAATAGATTTTCCTATACTTTAAGTAAAACAATAATGATAATGAATGTACAAGGCGTAATTGAGTATTTTAGGCAATTTTAAAGTACCTAAATTTTTTTGCAACTGAATTTTACTTTTTTATTATTTTAAGTAATTATAGATTGTCGTTAGCATAACCAAACTGCAAATAAGTACCACTTGTATATAAATTACAATAATATATCTATATACAAACAACATTATCTTCAGTAAAAATTAAATTACTAAAACTTTCTCTACTCTTCAACCAGTTTGTGAAATTCTGGTCTAGACCAGGTGTAGTCAATTACTGGGCGATTCAACCTCAATTGTAGGTTTTATAATACAGGGTGAGTTGGAACTCAGTGGAATATTGGAATGAGCACACTTTTACTTTACCAAAAACAAGATATGAGAGATCTTTCTATCTTTCTACGACTTCAACTCAAATTGTCTCAGAAATGATTATTATTTAAAATTTATCGCAAGCATAATTTAAGTATTAAGCAGTAAGTAAGATATGGTAAAGGTATGGGTCAAAAGTTTCGAAATAACGACACCCGCACTGACTTGTCGTACCTCAAAATTTCTAAAGTGTAGTAGCTCAACTAGTTACCTGTTAGCAAAAAGTCCGTTAAATCACACCTCGATGATTCTATGGAGCAATTCTCTCTTAGCTCTTCCTCATTACATCTAAGAGGTAATTCATACATCGAGTTAGCATTAATTCGCGGCATGCCCAGAATACATACCTAGTATATTTCCAAATTTGCGAAAAATTAATACACGTACTTCCGTATGATGACAATCTTGTTTGCGTTTTGTCAGTTTATTCCCGGTGAGAATTTAATGTAAGCGTGATAAAATAGAAGACATGCAATTTAATTTTTACGCCATCCAGCTTCGGAAGAGTTATGGGTTCTCAAAATCATATCGAAACGTTGTATTTATTATTGGTTCATTTGGGCTAAGTAATATATTACAGAAATTTGATAGCAGATTAGAATATAATTAATTATGCTTACGAATATTTTTGAGGTTACCCGAAGAAGAAGAAGAGTAGGCTTCATAATTACAAAAAAAAAATGTTTAGCAAATTTTATTATATTGCTGATATTTTACTTTACTGATACTTTGCGTAGTTCAAAAGTCATTGAAATCAAGTGTTTTAAAACTCTGTTGTTTAAATAAGATGAATTATGGTTATAATTGCTTAAAGAAGGATGTTTTGATTTAAGTAGCTGCCGCAGCATTCATTTTATAATATTTATCTTTTATAATCTAACTGGTTGTATATTAAAACTAAGATAAGTGGTGTCTAGGGTAGAATAACGTATTACGTACACTTCCGTGCGGTAGCGTTTCCGGGTAGAACGGAAACGTTATCAACTTGCATTTTCTTGTTTTTCCGTTGAGACCGAAAGCGCGAGCCAGTTACCATCCTATCCCACGTTCGTTCTTCTTCAATATATAATAAATATTCGCATCCAATACCCTTACATGCAGACAAATCGCTTACTAACTGAAACTTGTTTTTTTTTCATATGTGATACATTGATGTTTGCATGATACCGTTTTCAATTCACTCGTGTAAAAAAAGGAAGCCGAAAAGTAAATAAAGCACAAATTCATTTTTTGATTAAAGTATACAAAAAGTGCTTGCTTATATTTTTTTATAGCTATGCATACAAATATTTTCCGATATACAGATATTTTTATTACATTAAAAATATTTAAATTGCGCGTTCGTATAATTTCGTAAACAAATAAAAATATCTAAACTTGTATTATGTTGGTGTTATTGCGCATCATTTCTAGAATATACGTTGTATAAGAATTTATGCGTTAAAATAGTACAATGTATAATTTTAGCGTTGAGTTTTAAAATTTCTTTTAACTTCTGCTGTAAGGTAATTAGTTATATTTATTCAAGTTTATTATATAATATAATATAAGATGTCTCTCACAGATAATCGGTTAAAAACTATTAGGATAGGTCGAGTATATCATTAGAATCGACAATAATAGAGGCGCTCAACCTAATTGAAATCTATAAAGGGTTAAGTCAGCTTACGATCGTACCTTGTATTGTAATTGATAATATCCTATTCTCATAAGTCACACACACAATAAATTAAGCACGAATCAGTATGTAAATAAATTAATTCACACATTTATTAAAAACGCCTCTTATCACGAGAGCACTTCGCGGTATACTAATAATTTAGTGGTTAAGTCACATATTTGTACTTATCAAGGGATTAATACGCGCAGACGCAATAACTTGTTTACTTCATGTAAGTACAGGTGCAAGTAATGAGTCATAAGTGCGTGATTGTGACATCATCATTAACTTACTAGTACACTGCAGGATGGTTTCGTGATAATAAGATGCGTTTGTAGTAACTCTGTTAGTGTTAGAATTAAGAATATGAATATAAAATTTAATTGAGTTCAAAATTTCAGTACGGCTTCATAAGGGAGCACAATAGAGTTTAATAGATAGTCGGAAAAGGAATAAGTCGGCGATTGAAACCATCTTGTCGTAGTACCAGCTGGAAAACAGAACAGTTACAGCTGTCTCCAAAATTTTCATTTTTGTGGCACGACAGCTATAGCCGCTCTGTCCATCATTTAATGAATGTTATCAAAAACTCCTATTCTTTCCATGCTTTAATCAATCTGGTGTACAAACTAGTGCCAATAACTAAGTTCTTAAAGTTTTCATAAATTCATATCAATGAAACCCATGGCAGTGTTTAATAAAAAACAATGTTTGATTTACAAAATTGTTACTTGTAACAGAAAAGTTAAATTTTTTGAATATATCCCCGTTATGCTCGTTTATATAATACTAACTATCAATTTATATTTACAGGTCTCTAAAAAGGTAACACTTTTATAGATGATAAAATACATTAAATTGATGCTGACCATAATTAAAGAAAATTACGTACTATTCTTTGCACATATAGTAGTTTTAGTGGGCAACATTTTTATGCAATGCACACCTTTAATTAAAAAGTTATAAACAATTATTAGATTCTAATTTTAGCATCATTTTTCTAAGTAGTTATTTAAGAAGAAAGGTCCGTGTGTACTCTGTTTAATATTCCAAACATATCTTTGTAGAACTTCACACTCACGGACGAGAAGCGAGAAATATAATACGCGGATTTGATGATCAAACGTCGTTGGGCTAAAAATAATTTTTGTATCTAATATTTTCAGTTAATTTAGTACTATTTTTGGAGCAATTTAACTTTAATGAACAACGGATTATTGCATTTATGGCAATGTTTATTGTTATCAATATCAATCGATCAACTAATATATTTCCGCTCTCGACAAGCTTTTGTAATTAAAAATTAGACTGATTTACTAATACAAATTAAATAGATTATCAAAACCATAATCAAAATCAGTATAAATTTAATTTCTTTATAACAACCATTTACGTTAGATATAAAACTATTTGCGGCGTATAAATGATGCATAATATGATGAAATGTGGTTTATAATAAATAATAGTTAAAATGCGACTTTATTTAATGCTTCGTATAAAGTTTGTACATTTAATAATACACATTATGAGTATAATTTAAATTTACTGTCAAGTAATAATTTTTTATAAGCACTCTTTTTCAACATAATTGCGAGAAAAGTAGTTTCCGCAAAATATTAATGTTTACTTCTTGTTCTTTTACGTTTTTTTATTATTTGTGTATACACCTACTGTTGATAGTGTTTGTATTATAATTTAACTTCCATTTTTATTATTATATCATATTACAGTCATTGCGGTTATATAAAGCATTTCACGTCAAAATGCGCTTCCTAGATGAGCAACAATATAATAAGCAACAAGCGCAAATGTATATTATAGAACAATTAGGTACGCTGAAACGTATCAGGCCTACAAAGTATGTAAGTAAGTATGTATGCACTTACATAGTAATTAATTAATATAATAGGAGTAGTATATGCTTTGTTTTGAATTGATTATGTTTATATAGGTACTCGAATGTTTTCGTGACTTTTGTAACATGAAAGATAAATAACCCATTTTATGCAACTAAGTCTAATCGCAGTAAACATTTTTCCATTTTTTGCTTTTAATTTTCAATAGAATTTTAAATGACGAAAGGTCAAATTACATCTCAACGGATATTTGCATAAATATTTATATAATAGTAACTAGGTTATAATTTCAAATGTAGCTTAAATAATGTCTACAGTTGCATTAATAGTGACCTAGATGCCTGTAAATACCTAAATATATAAACCTTGACGAACTTCGAAGTTTACCAATCCTTTTGCCTGGCGTAGGGTAGCATTCCTTTTAATCTCCATATATTACCATATAACATTTGGGGCACTTAGATATTAAAAATTACAACATGGTATTTATAAAGCATAAGAGTCCCACCAGCTAAATATAATATAAAAAAGGAATTGATAACAATGTGAATGTAATTTAACTAACCAGACAGCAGCTAGTACACACATACTGGCGTACAATGTATCCAAACTAAAATGAATATAAT
Organism: Adinopsis sp. GC000173; assembly: GCA_030264715.1. NCBI lineage: Eukaryota > Metazoa > Arthropoda > Insecta > Coleoptera > Staphylinidae > Adinopsis > Adinopsis sp. GC000173. The sequence continues at coordinate 25,982 of JARJDW010016344.1, read as the reverse complement.
AATTTTGCTTATTAATTTAAAGTCTCAAGGATTTTAGACTTACACTATTTACTAATCCAGACTTCAAAAAATTATTACATAATGAACTAAAAAGCATCATTATAAGCTATGTTCAAATAGATATTAATGTTTTTAAAAACCATTCAAAATTAAAAAAAAAAACTAAAGAATTAGCTATTAAAACAGTAGATGTTTAATTCTGAATATTGTGTTCTTTAAACTAGCAAATTAAAACAAAACTTTATTCTCTCTCATTTATAGTTTTTGATTTTTCTAGAAATAAATATAATACAATTAAACTTTATTCCATTCATAATCAATAATCGCTTTTCTTAACAAGGACGATCATCTTTCCAACTTTTTATTTAATAAGCATTAAAAGCTTTCAAGTTCCCGCACTAATAAATTATAAACTTGTTTGTAAAGCAGCGCAAATTGTTGTGAAATTGTGCGTTAAAGCACAAAAAAGCTACAGAGAAAAAAAGGAAAGAATGTTCTTTATGTAACGAACACGAATGTGCGCTTACAACTTTGACATTTCTAATTAATTATTGATTAATTTATACGAGTTACGTGTAAAATTTAATCCAATAATAAAAACTAATTACTAATAGCAGCGTTGAGATTTTGAAATAATAATACCGACTGCTCATCTCAAGTTCAAGTATGTTATTGATTGACGCTAAAAATCTGTTAGCAACAAACGAAATGCACCAGCATTTTCTCTTAAAATGGATACCTGGCATTTTTAAACTTTTATTTACAACTTTGGTATTCGACAGAGAATTCAACTTCAGTAGATCTTTATTCCTTTCTCTCGAGTTTATTAACATAACGCATCACGCATGGTGTTAAATATATTCTAAAATTTCCCGATCAACGTAATAAACATACAATATAAACAAAAGTTATATAAAGATATGCTTTTGTTTAACGGTTAAAATCATTTCCACAAATAGAATTTAAATAAATTTAAATTCAAAAAGTTTTTATATTATAGAGCAAAGTTGTTATAAAGGAAGTTCAATTACTTTACACACTCACGTTACTTATAAAAAAAGAGTATTAAACGAAAAAGACATTTTCGATTTGGTTTCGTGTAACATTCCAATATACAGTAACAAAGAAATTTCTTTACGGTTTTTAATTTAATTTTCGAAACCTAATTCATTAGTTAAATTTGAGACTCAATAAATTGCGAAATGGAATTTTTCAGCAATAGATAATAAATAAAAATCCTCCTGTCTGAGTTTTTTTCTATAGAACGCGTTTTTTATTCAACACTCTCGAACCAATCAATGTAAAGCTGCAGAGCTTTAAGGTTACTTTCTCTCTTTTAACACGTTCGGTTTTGTTGAAAGATTTTCATACGAAAGAAATATAGTTATGAAAATCTCGATCTAGTTTACATACAATTGACTTCATTAAGTATAAGGTCTATTAATCCTTTGCACTCCACTATCGCCATATAGGCGACAACATAGTTTTACCGTTGCGCTGCTATGAAAATCATCCAGATTATTATTATTACATTTAATTGTTGTTAATATGTTACTTTTATATTATTATGCTTATATACAGCCCTTTATTTGTTGTTTATGGCTATAAAATTTAACAAATAAAGAAAATCACTATGTTTATGTTGGTGGAGCTGCCTGGACACTGCCCATTATGTTATAGCAATATTTAGTATTTTTTCTTCATATTTTTTTATTGATTATCAAATTTAGGCATAATATGTTGATATAAAACAGGTTTTAAGTTTGTCGCATGTCTAGAAAATTTGTAGGTGACGGACACCTCGCAAAATTATTTAAAGAGTGCCAAGGGTTAATAAGTTTTTACACTTTCTTTAAAGACTGTAAAACTAACATTAAATTGCATCAGATCAATTTGGACATAAACGTACTTTGCAATGCTATTATTTTTCTATAAAAATCAGTATTAGTTATATCGCTGAAGTGTAAAAAACATTCCTTTATTGTACGCTAAACATGTCGAGTTTTGTACCAAAAAAAGCCGTTTTGCGGAAAGTGTTGCAAATTTGCTTTAATTTTGACAAAAGGGCAGCTGATTGTCGTCAATTGCTGTGCGATACATGCTCCACTAATAAAAACGTGTGATTACTAGTTCCGACGATTTAAAAGTGGAATATTTGACATCAGTATCAAATAATGCGCAGGGCGACAGGTAGAGTTAGAAGGCGGCGAGTTAGAGACATTATTAATTGTAAATTCATGCCAAGTTATCTAAACCATCATTGAAGAACACAATCAACGTCATAAACAATAATTTATGCAATTATGCCCAATGGGCTAAAAGACATGTTAGAATAATCTTTCAGTACAACAATACTCGGCTACGCGCTCAGCTATATATCGCAAAAATTGTTAAGGACACTTTGCAGATAATGTTTTATTCACTAAACATTGTTCCTTCAGACTACTACTTGTTCTGATTGATGGCCCATGACTTAGCAAAGCAGCATTACACATATTTCAAAGGAGCCAAAATATAGGGCGACTTTTGGATTGAGTAAAAAGACGAAAAAAAATAGACACAGAATTCGTACGCAGCCTAAAAGATAAGGCAAGAGTAGTAGTTAACGAAGAATAATACTTTATATAAGATTAATTAATTAATTAATTTGTCTGAACGAAGCTCTCAAAATTACAATTAAAAGTGTAAAAACTTATTAATAGACCTTATAACATCTGATAGTCGTAAATTTCTTTACAAAATACACAATATTGAGTGTAAGTACAGTAAACTCTTTCATTTTTAAATATTAATGTCTTTATTTTAATTAAAAAACTTATTTGAATTTACTCTATTACCCTTTACCAATTTAAGAAATATAGTTATGAAAATCTGGATCTAGTTTACATCCAATTGACTTCATTAAGTAACATCTGATAGTCGTAAATTTCTTTACAAAATACATAATATTGAGTGTACGGACAGTAAGCTCTTTCATTTGTAATTATTAATTTCTTTATTTCGTTTAAAACGCTTATTTGAATTCATTCTACTACCTTCCACTAACTCAACTATTTTGAATAATAAAATACACAAGTAAGGTTATTTTCTCTCTTTTAAGAGGTTCGGTTTTATCGAAAGATATTTATAGTAAAGAAATATACTTATGAAAATCTCGATCTAGTTTACATCAAATTAATTTCATTAGGCAACATCTCATATTCTACAAATTCTTTAGAAAATACACAATATTGAGTAAAAGTACATACAGTAAGCTTTTCCATTTGTAAATATTAATTACTTTATTTCATTTAAAACGCTTATTTGAATTCATTTTATTACCCTCCTCTAACTCAACTATTGTGAATAATAAAATACACAAGTAACATTTAATTAAAATTTCATTATTTGTTCAAAAACGTGCGAGCCCCTTCTGAATATTTTTATAGCCCACCACTGAGTGAATCCAAAATAGAATTGATGTTCTATTATATTGTTTATACAACATTTTCAAGGAAAATCGATTGACATAATTTATAACATTCACCTTATATGTATTATGTTCATGTACGAAAAATCAATGGCGTTTTATTTTCGATTAGTAGCAAATATTTGCATTCAAAAATGTTGGTAATTGAATAATTTCTATACAAGTGGTTTCATTAAATTAAATTAAATAAGTAACAAACCTGTTTCCGCCTAAAAATTAGCATTATAAAATTGATTATAATTCACTAACGCGTTATAAAATGAATTGTAAAGAAGACTAATGCTTGATTCAATACTTATTCAATTTCTTTCATCAAATTTTCACTTAGCTGAGAAGTTTAATTTTTGGTTAAAATGTTGAATGGCTTTGGCACATTTTGAATAATTTTACAATAATAGTTTTAAGTGGAAAAAGGGGTTGTTGCTGATTTAATTTTATTTCTATATATATATTCATGCGATTTGTTAAGTAAACAACCATAAATTCAAGCACCTTTTCCACTTTTAGCCATTAGCATAAAACTTATATTTATAGGAATCAAACATCAAAATTTATTATAATTTTATTTCAACAAACAAAACTATAAATACAGCACCTCTCACAAAACGCACATTTCGTATAAACCAAACGTCTATATTTGACTTTTCAACTTTCAACTCACTGCTGGCTATCAATCGGATAAATTCGAATCAACACAAATAAAACTTCAATGCCAACTTTTACTATCCTATAAAAATAGATTGTTTTATTATTTAGAATGCATAATTAGTCAAATTAATTATCTAATTATTTTCTAGTCATAGAATATGGATCGATATCATGTACGCATTTTTAATTATTTCTAGATACTCCTAGAATTTATTATTATTCAAATTAAAATATCATTATACAATTATCAATAACATATAAATTGATTTTTTATTATCGAGTATTTCCATGGTTTAGCAATTTCAGTTTGCTATATGAATATGTAGTACAAACTTAAATGGAAAATATTGATCAAACTTAATATCTTTTTTATCAATCATTAATGGCTTATAATTATTTTTATGCAGGTTCAGCTTAGCTAAACAAGTAGATTATTATATCTATTGGAAATGTAATGTAAATTTATTCATTCTTTATTTGCAATGTAGTTTTATAACTAATAAAAAATTTAAATTACAACCAAATAACAGTAAAATTCGTGTTGATCACAAGAATGTTTAATCAATTAATTGCTACAAGAACATGGTACATGTAATTAAACACGAGTATATGGTAGTAGTAATTGAATGTTTAAATTTAAATTGTTAAGTAATTTTACAAGTGTATTATAGAATTAACAGGAGTGCAATTTTGATGCGTAATAATCATAATTATGCAAATTTTTATCACTCTAGTTTTACCATCTATGTTATACTTAAAAAACATAAGGTTAGTTATTACTTATAAACATATAGTAGATATATATTTTAAAGTTATTATTTAGCTGTATTTTTATAAAGTAAGCAAGTAAAAGAATTATGGAAACATGTTGCGTTGTATTATTATTAAAAAAAAATGAAAATTTATTTATTATTTATGAAATTGTTGAAACAGATTCTATTAACACAAGTTTATTTTGTCATATTTATCGGCAAAATTCACTTCTATGCTTTTGTGGTGGATGATTTATTGGAATATTGAAATTAAATGCAACAGATTGATCATACTAGATTTAATGCAATTTATATGAGATTGTCGACTATTTGTAGTATTCTAACTGCATTGTCCAAACGTGTTTTCGTTCTGTAATCGATTACTCATTAATTAAATTTATAGATTTTATAAATGATAGGAGCACAGTTAACATTCTAAATTATAAATAGCGACTGGTAAATATACATTGTCATTTCTAGTTTATTAATGTTTCATAAAATAAATGATCATGTTGTGGCAATTTTAAAACGAATTCAATCAAATTGTATTTTGCTATGTCGCCAGCCAAACTGAAAATTGCAAAGTAATAATACTCCGCTTAATTGCAATTTTATTTTCATTACAGACTAAATTAAATTGAATTCATTAGCATGAAATGGCTTGAAATTACAAATCTTTCATAAATATTTAGATATCATTGTTTCTATATTTTTGCAAATAATTAAAAGAAGCTAAAAGACATTTTTCATGTAACATTAAATGAAAATTAACGTTTTTGGTCAATTTAGGTTTTATTTATAGAGAGAAACAAAAATACATTTTTCAATTAATTGTCATCGTTTTATACCAACAATTTACATACTGCTATGGAGAAGCAATTGGATTTGAAAACGATAAGATATCAATTTGACGAAATATCTGTCACTTTGTCGCAACGGATCGTCAATTAAATTTTTCTGAGCGTTTATGTCAGTAAACATATACTTTATCTTTAATATGTGTATGACTGTAAACTTAAAAAAACGTAAAAATTTTACTTTTGGCTTAAGAGAACCAAAAAATTAGTTTGTTTAATTAACGCTAATAGTTTTGATTTCAGAAAACAAATAATTAAGGTGTTATAATGATATTTTTGAAGTTGAAATATTGTTATCGCACTTATAGACCTTTGTTTTTTAACTTACTTAGTATAATATAAGTTAACAAAGAATAATTGTTCATAATTTGCAACTAGCATAGTGTAAGTAGAATTGCAAACACACTTTTCAAGAAATATTTTAAAATATGAGATTTAATTACATTGTTATGAGATACATTAGTGGCTTCTTTGTAGTAATGATGAAATTTGATGTTCAAACTTGTACTAAATCCCAATTTTTTTAGGTGTTACACCTAATTAAATTACAGCCTGGCACATTACTGAAATGTATTTGAATAATTTGTGTGAAGCATCTAAAAGCAAGGTTAAGGCATGCGCAATGAAAATGCAAAAGAAGATTTCCGTTTCTCTACGTAAATAACAATGACTAAATTAGAAAATAGATATTATCATCAAGCAAGGTTGTTCGTGCACATATTTTTTGGCAGATTTTTATTCCGATATGCGAGCTGTTTTTATAGAATGACATCTAAATATCTAATATGCTACCTACCTACATGTATAGTGCATTTACGTTAAAACGTTAATGTGATTTTTTCTAAGCTAAATGATACCTACTTTTCAGTGTTATTTTAACCTTTAATGTCCTGAAAAGTTGCATTAAACGTATAGACTGAGTTCGACCATTTATGACCTATTATTTTGAGCATGAAGGCTAATATAGTAAAAAAATATGGCTTTAAAGCTCTTTAGCAGACTTTTCAGAAAAAGTGCTATGTTTTATATACGAAACGAAAGACAAAACACATTTACCCTCTCGAAGGTGCTGACATTGTGTAGTCATATAGTATTCAGCATGTCCGCGCGTTAAATAAATATGCTCAAAAAATCCTTTTGTTTCATTATAAATGGCACGATCTATTTAATAATTATGTATATTTTACTAATTACATTTCATATTTACCTCTTGGATTATGCGGCGAAAATACTCGATAAAATAATAGAATAGAATATAAATGGAGTAAGCTGCAGGTTAGTTGATGGGCCTAAAGTATAGTTATGTATATATAGATACCATAAGGAATTGTTCTATGTTGTTCGTTACGATTCATTAATAACACTGTACTTTTTATTGAGTACTTTTTTTCTACCAAACAAGCCATCAAGTGGATAAGCATAATTCGGGTACGTTGAATTCAATGGAGGAAACCGTTTTTAAAAGTTAGATCGGGTTTTCGAGATATTTCAATTTGAATGTCTTAAAAACACTAAATAATAGGCGTGAACTGTCATAGAGTAGAACGTCATCACCTATAAGATACATCTCTAATGCATATCTGCACTATTGTTCTTGTGAAATTCAAATTGAAATATGTATCTCAAAAACCCAATCTAACTTTTAAAAACGGTTTGCGTCATTGAATTCAGCACACCTTAAATACCCTTATCCACTAGATGCCTTTTTTGACAGATTTTGCAACTAGCACAGTGTAATTTTTTAATTAAGTGTATTCTTTTGTGTATAATTGATTAAGAAAATTATATTTAGTTGAAATTAGCAATATTTTTGTTTGAAAAATTATCCCATTTGTTGGCATAATAAGTATTACCAATATCAATTTAACTATAGTTCGCTTAAACACGAAAGTAATAGAAAAACATTCAGAAAATATTTTTGTTGGAAGGAATATGTATTATGCGTGCTTCCTTACAAAAGTTTTGCGATTTGAAGTGCAACACTTTATACTAAAAGTCAAAAGTTAAATCGATTCCATTTGAATTGGCAGATTATATTTAAGTTTAAGCCGCAGAAATACTCGATATTGAAATTATTGTTTAGAAAATGCGAGGAGGAAATAAGTTCAATGAAAATGCTTGAACTCGCGCGTACAAATAAATTACCCCATCGAAATATATTTGTTTTATTGTCATATAATTAGTAAGTTAAATAGAGAAAATTAAATTACACTTTAATGTTTTCTAATTGCTATAACTATGCTTGTAATTATTTCTTTCCGTACGGTGACAGTAAACTTTAATAATCTAATGAACATAAAAGTTCAAACAATGGTGCGCGACTAAAATTTGTATGCAGTGGAAATAAGTTTGATTAAAATTTTTTCGATGTCATGATTTGCGAACGAAATCAACAGGAATAATAATAATCTAATCATCTTAAAATGTATTATGTAAGTAATTTGCTTATTAATTAGTTTAAGTCCGGGCGCAGTCATAAAGTTGCAAACTTTGACAATCTGATATAAATTGCATTACATCGGCTTCATCAAACTGTTGCATTTAATTCCAAACACAACACATTTTCGAATTTTTATTTCGTTTCGGTAGGGGCATACCAAATACTTTATTGCAAAAACGTTTTTTGGTACAGATTTTAATCCAGTTTTCTATCTGAACAGTTTGTATTACCAACTAATTGCGTTATAAATTGGAATCAAATCACCGCAACCAATATTTATTTAAACGATCAAATTATAATTAGATTTTGAAAATAATTATTTTTGTGTCAATTCCGGTTTTTGAATGTTTAATATTACATATTAATCGATTGTAACAGGATTGTGATGTTCTACGTAAAAACAAGATTAATCCCACTTGTGAACTGCTGCTAAACGCCACGAACAAAAATTACAAATTGCACTGTTTCCACAAATGCGGGGTTTTGACTTGGGTTGAAAAACGTGCAAACACAATGAAAATAGACATACACACACACAAAAGCAATTTTAATCGTAAATGTCCGAATTTTTATTTCAAACAATATGACAAATTGAAATGTTCATTAGAATGTACCTTCAGGAGTTAAACATATATGATATTTTATTAAATTAAATGTTTGTGCTCTTTGCTAAAAATATTTCCTGATAATCACAAAGTCTTTTTGTTTTGCATATTGGAAAGAAAGAAAAGAATTTATTTGGTAATTTGATATTTGTACATATACTCAAATCAAATGTACTCTTATTACCTTTATGATTCATGTTCCTTATGAAGTTATCTGATTTATCTGCTTGTTACGGCTATACAAATGTGAAAAAGTTACTTCCAATTTACCTTATAACTTCAGTTGTCTATAATATACCTACAGTAAACCCATAGATTCTTATCAAATTTCTTGTGTATATTGTTATCTTCTTATCTTGTGTATTTAGTTAACTTATTTTCTGTTTTATAATCCCATAATTTGAAAATGGCACGGGAATTAACAAAGAGATGTAGCAACTGATAACTCTCCTTAACATTATTTTCATTACTGTATTGCATAATATGTTAATTATTTGATATTTGATGACTTGGTTGGATGTGCATTTTTGAATCACGTTTTTATTTTTCAACAAACTTTTTAAACTAATGTTCAGAATGGTTTTTAGATATAACTTAACGAAAAAATTTTATTTGACAGATTGCAAGTTTAAGATTCAGTTTTAATCAAACAAAAACTTTGTAGTAATTGTTAGAAAGTTTTAGTTGAGCTGAGAAAAGTGGACGGTCTTAAACGCGTTTTTCTTTTCGCTTGATTGTTAGGCGTTTTTGAGCGATTTTCTCTGCGAGTTTTTGCAACGCGAATTAAGTGAAAAGTTAAGAATTGCAACATTTCTTAAAAGCACTTAAAAATTTATTAAAATTGAAATTATTTAATATAAAGCGGAGAGTATGTAGTACACGGTAATATATTCGGCGATTAAGATTTCCCTACACTATATCCGTAAGTGAAACCTTTTACTTGAAATTTTCATTTATGAAAAACATACGTACGTCAGTGTAAATTTGACCGTTCTCATATATTGTAGCATAAAAAAAAGTTTTTGACTGTTTTTTTCAACTGAGTGGCAAGCGAGTTGTAAAATTTTTCGGATTTATTGCAATTTGCAGTAGCAGAGTTTATTGGCGCCGCTTAAAATGGCAAAACTTAAATGAAAATTGTGCAAAATCTTAAGGAAAATGCAAATTATTTCATAATTTATATTAGTCGTTCCGTGAAATCTTTCACAGGAAAACTAATTATCCTAAAATTTATCGCTTTCTTGCCGTTTTTAACATCTCTAGTGAGGGTATTTGCTATCTCATTTAATTAAAATAACAATAATTGCCTTAAAATACTAACAATAAATATAAAACAAGATGTTTTCAAGCACTACCAGCGTTTTTGTTTTGTACCAATCAAACTTTTGTATATTTTGACCTAGTTTTTTTGTTTTTGAAAACAATAACATGTTATTATAGTAGCTGGATGAGTGAGAGCGGATTGTGGAGAGCATGGCTGAACGATATTGATAAAACCGTGTAAAAGGAAGCAAGACCAAACGATTATTTTGCTGAAAAAGTAAAATGTTGAAATTTTTAACCGTTGGAAATTTAGTCTAAATTGCTTCCTTAATTTATAACGGTTTTTTTACAACAGTCTTACTTTGTGGTCTCATTTTGTCTTATCTCTTTTTGTATGGTTATATTTATCTGAGTTCTCTTTAATTCAATGTCTCTTACAACTGAGATCGTTTTCATCCATGGTCTCATTTTATTGAACTCCATCAAGAATTGTTCTCTATGTATTATTATTTCAGAAAAGTATTTGGAACTTATCTACTTTAATACTTGCAATTAAACCATTTACGTGCTCTTGTCGAAAAGTATAAAACAAATATTTACATTTGAACAAAATTAATGTTTAGCTGTAGTAGAATATTGCAGTGTTGTAGAAGTACTTTGTATAAGCGCTGTAAAAATTCAAAACAAAATGAAAGTTATTATGTAAATCATAGGTATTAAAACTACTTGACGTATATTTATCACATCGTCGAAAAGTTTTACCCTACGACAGAAAAAAATGCTAGTATTTGCCTAAATAAAAACGCGGCCGGCAAAACTTTTTTGCAAAGTAATTTACGACGTTGTGTTGTTTAATAGACTTAATGGCTTTTTCCCATCGATGCAACACTTTCAAAACGCATAAATTTTTGTTTTGCCAGCTATAAATTGGAATTTAATCATTGACATATGTTGCGCAATACGTAATTTTTCAGGAGCACGCAACGCAAAAAAGCGCCCCAAATGGAAAAGTAAGCACAATATGTGTTAGCTAGGCAAAAAATCACCAGCTGTCTGTACTATTTAAAAAAAGCGAGGCAATGTAAAAAATTTATTCGTTAGATTGTTGCTGAGTAGGAAACATTGTATCTCTGAGCAAATCTGACCCAAATCTCTACTCTTTTTATTTGATTTAACTCAAAGTGTATAGATAAGAAACTAAAAATTGCGAAAAGTTAGATTTGACTAGTTTTTTATTGCCTTGTTGCGTTTTTAACATGCAAATCGTATTTATTACTGCGATTTAATGAAAATGTTGTTAAAAGAGATGTTTAATAAAAATCAATTTTTAAACTTGCCGGCATTAATTTTTCAAGATGCTTTACGAGTTTTCATTTTAGTACTTGGAAGTAACTTTTTAACACTTTCACTTATCACAAAATTTTTTACGGCCGTGCCCTTTATAACTTCGTAAATGGTCACTCATTATTTTAGGTCCATCGAATAAATATAAAAAAGGGTGATTAATGTGCTACATCAAATTATGCAACGATTATTACTAAATATTACAATTTTCTATAAGATGAATTCTTGCTGAAAAGATATTTTAATTTTCTCAGATTAAAAATATTTAATATCTTAATCTGCATCATCAAACTGAAATAATTTACAACTGAGATGAAAATATTATGCAATAAAATGCGAATTACAGCATAAAAATTATGAAATATCTGGTAATTTATGGAACATTTTTACTTTAATGCTAATTTTATGGCAAAATGTTAGTTAATTGAATATTTTTAATTTCAAAATTTTTTTATTCTATTAACTACTTTAAAACCTTGTAGTCTGAGTTTTGGAATATCCTATATGTATATAATTTACAATAGTTCAAACACTATGTAAAATAAATAAAATGTATATTACATAAATATTTTTGAAGAATGGGTATATCAAAATACGAAACGAACCATATTGTCGAAAAATTCATTTTGGAAACGCAACGCAAGGCAAAGCATATGGTAAAATATAAGTCGCAATACATTTCAAAGACAATAAATTTGAATTATTTGTTTTAGTTTTTCTAGCGATTTTTAAAATAAGAATAGTTTATTCATACGCATATTGAAATTAGAATCTTTTATGTAAACTCAATATCTGACTATTCAACAATTTTTAGCGTATTATAGACAAAAAGTTACAAAAAGTTGTTGGTTGATATTAGAAATGTTGTCAAATGTATTCACTAATATGTATCAAGATGGATACATATACATTTATTATAAATAATAATTTGGATGCTAAGTTAAAGATTTCTGTCTAACAGTATTTGATGATTATTTTGTGATGTTGTAAGGTGAAACGCGATATTAACTATTATAATTATTTCTAATAAATTTTTATGCACTCGTCCAGTGCCTTCTTTTACCTTTAATTTTTGAAATGTTAAACTATAGAATGTAATATATATTGTGTAGTTTTTTATAAGGAAGATACTCACATTTACCTTTTAATAGCCTTCATTGCATAAAGCGGCAACTCGGTTTTTTCAGGATAGACCTCTTTTACATATGTTTATATGGGAAATATAATAGATTCATGCTTTTTTTTTAATGTTTTTATATTTTTGCCGCTGTAAATGAATGAAAATGATTGATGTAAGAGTTGTTTTCTATGTAAAATTGAATTTCTCATCGATTGACATAGGAAAAAATGTAAAAAAATAAAAAGAAGTGGGGGAAAATCGTGAAAAACATGAATTTTCACCATAAAATGGCCTATAACTTTTTTCCTATAGAAAATATCGACCAACGGACCACGCCAATCGTTTTAGAATGACAAAATACCCCTTTACGTAAAGTTTAAACGAAATCGATGATCCATTGATTTTTAACAAAAATCGTAAGGTTAACTAACCCCTTGCCGTTTTTCACCCAAAACTTTTTTTTTCAACTTTTTTTCGATATTTGCAATTCTAACTATGACAATTCATAGTGATGCCTAATAATAGTAATAATACCAATTTATAGCTTTCTACGACGATTAAAAGTGGTCCAAGTAGACGATTTAATGTAAAGCACGATTTCCCGGCGCCTTCACCAAAATTCATATAAAAAAGGCTTATATTTCGGTTATTATGCAAGATACGCATCTGCGGTTTGCGCCATTCGTTTTAGCATGCCAAAATACCCCTTGATACAAAGTTTGAGTGAAATCGATTTTTTGTTGAAAATCCCAAAAATCGTAAAAAAAAACCCTTACCGTTTTTTCGCTCGAAAAAATTTGTTTCAACTTTTTTTCGATTTTCGCCAATCTAAAAATTGCATATCGTAGTAGTGCCTAATAATAGTATATACACAAATTTTCAGCTTGCTACGATGATTAGGAGTAGTCTAAAAAAATTATTTTCTTAAGCCGTTGCCGTTTTTCGCCCGAAAAAATTTTTTTCAACTTTTTGTCGATATTTGCAAATCTAACTATGGCATCTCATAGTGATGCCTAATAATAGTAATCGAGCCAATTTGCGGCTTTCTACAACGATTAAAAGTGGCATAAATAGACGATATAAAGCAGAATTTCCCGGCGCCGGCACCAAATCGGGTAAAATTATTTTTTTCGATTTTCGCCAATCTAACTATGGCACATCATAGTATTGCCTAATAATAGTATATACACAAATTTTTAGCTTGCTATGATGATTAGAAGTGGTCTAAAAAAATTATTATCTTCATCGTTCTGCAGCCCATATACGTATATGGCGATTACATTCATGCATATGCATACGCAACGTTCACACCACATTAGATAAATACATCTTCAACCAATAAAATTATATATATTTAAATAAATGAATATTAATTAGTTTGTTAAGATTTGATATAATAATAATATATAGTAACCAATGATAATGATATTAAATTGAGTGAGGAAATTGAGACCATGTCTGGCGGCAAAGCTATTCTTAGTTGAAATAAAAAGAAAATAAGATTAATAGCTATGCCATACATTTTAACACAGTACAAACAATAACAATAATAATAAAACTCTAACACAAAATGCTACTGATCAACTATTATCCATTATAGTGAAATAAATTATTATCTGCAACAGTTCATGTGGAATCAATGCGTCTTCATTTTAAAATCTGTTACTTCAGCTATTACTGCAGCTTATATACATAAAACATTGCTTTATAAAATAAAGTGTAAAGATTTTATGTATAATATGAATATCTTTTAGGAAAATTGATTTAGATTTTGAGCATTCATATATTTTTTAATAAAATAGTTTTTTGTGTCAGCGGGGTAATTGCTATATAGAAGTTTATTAACATTAATAAGTAATAATAAAATGGTACTGATCAACTATTACCCCTTATAGTGAAATAAATTGTTATCTGCAACAGTTTATGTGGAATCAATGCGATTTCATTTTAAGATCTGCTACTGCAGCTATTATTACTTTATAAAATAAAGTGTAAAATTTTTATGTATAATAAGAATATCTTTTAGGAAAATTGATTTAGACGTAATTATATTGAGAATACATATATTTTTTAATAAAATAGTTAGTATTGGTGTCAGAGAGATAGTTGCTATATGAAAGTTCATTAACATTTGTAAATAATAATAATAATAATAAATATAAAGTGAAATAGTTGTGAAATGTTTGTTTAATAATTTTATTATTATGGTATTAAAAACACTATAACAACATTGCCAATTAAAAGTTTTAATATAAATGTTGTGCAACAATATCTGTTAATTTTATATTCCGGCAAAACGTAATCAAAAACCAATTTTACGATAAAGTGCGTAGAACATTAACAAAAACAGAACTTTCACATATTTAATCTCCGGAAAATGTTTGAGTATGAGAAAAATTCATATATACAATTTTGCTTTCGACACAATTACAATGACATACTCGGTTTTTTTGTTGTACTTAATTTCAGGAGGATTATAAAAAATCTTCTAAAGCTTCACCAATTCGCTGCTTTACCTTTTTTACATATAATGACTGTTAATTAAAATCGCCGCGTTATCATCTAATAAATTATATCTATATGCATGCATAAATTTATTAAAATTTTTTTTGCAAATTTTAAGTTATTATATCACTAACAAGATTACTAAATATATTATAATGAAACTAGTTGACAAGTTCATGAATAATATATTTAAAATTTGCGCTAACACGAATTAAAATCTACCTAGGTATAAGTAATTTAATGCTGTTGATGAGGAACTGATTAAGCGCCTTTTTATTTATTGAAAAATTTTGTTCATGTTCACGATTCAACAAGTGAAAGCAACAAAGTTTCAAAATTTTAATTATTTTGTAATTAGTCAAAAAATAGATTATATCAGCAAGAATTTTTTTTTAAATTAGCATTTATGAAATTTATGCAAATTGAAATAACATCTCAGAAATTCGTACAATAAAAGAGAATTAGCACCTGATCATTTGTATCATCTTTTCCGCAGCTCCATTTCCGAATGCCTCAATTTACTAGTAATTTCGGAATACAACAATTGTAAAGCATTTCAGATTTTATGCATTCTGAAATTCATACAACTAATCTGAAATATGTTTGATGCTTTTTGAAATTCACGTCAATATTCTGAAATGTAATTGATACTTTCCTGGCAAAGGTGCGTAGTAACATATCAGCGATAAATGCATTTTAGTAATGCAGTTTATAGGTATGTTGAGTTAAGTGTACAATGTCCATTCGACAACTTTGATTATACAGTAAAGATACAAACATTTTATTGTTGAAACAGGAATGTTACTATATTTTACATAAATATACTGTATTTTATAGACTATAAGATGCATTTTTTTATTAAAAAATTACTTTTAAAATTCAGATGCGTCAAAACTAATACAAACATGTGTAGTTGACTTAAAACTTCATTAGTCTTTTATCTGACAGTATTGGATTAGAAATTTTTCGAGATTCTAAATTAACAACATTAAGGTGTGTTATATACCTACATCTTTTCCGTAGTTGCATTTCCGAATGCCTCAAGTTACTAGTAATTTTAAGATGCACCAATTGTATATCCGAATAATGCATTTTAGTTTTTGTGCATTCCGAAATTCATACAGCTAATCTGAAATATGTTTGATAAATTTTGAAATTTATGTCAATATGCTGAAATACAATTGATACTTTCCTGGAAAAGGTGTGAAGTAACATATATCAAGGATAAATGTGTTTTAGTAATGCAATTGATAGGTCTGTTGAAGTTAAATGTACAATGTCCATTCGACAACTTTGACTATGTAGTAAAGATACAACCGTTCTATTGTTGATACATTAAAGCTACTACACTATACTGTATTTTATAGACTAAAAGACGTATTTTTTCTTAAAAAATATTTTTAAAATTCCGATGCGTCAAAACTAAAACAAAAATATGTAGTTGACCTAAAACACCATTAGGCTTCTATATGACAATCTTGGATTGGAGGTTTTTAGGGATTTTAAACTAAGAATTTATTTTGTCTGCTTTTGTGATCAAATAAAAAAGTTCTCCTCGTTTGAGAAATAAAAAAAGATATAAATCAGTTAATACACATTTTTCAAACAAAAATTACTACTACATATTGCATTCTTAATGTACATGATTTTGCATCATTTTTTTAATTGTAAATTTTTATTTAAACTGTAATTAACTTAATGACGATAGGGTTAAGAACGCATATATAACATTTTTAAAATGTTTTTATTGACAAATTGTACCTTTAAACCAATACACAATATTAGATAATCAATAAAAATTCATTTACAACTTAGCATTGTCAAATAGTGAGCTGTTGAAGTGCGAAGTTGAATGTAAATTTTTTATTTTTGTAGGCTAAAAGTAAAAAAATATAAAATCTATATTTAAAAATTGGAATTATTCTTCCAAGAGGTATTAAATACGGATAAACACTATAGTGTAAAATAAATATTAATAAAAATCAAGATTTTTGTTGCATACTATAAATGCACACTACTTTCCGTTAGACCTGATATTAAGGTGCGTCTTATAGTCCGTAAAATACGGTATTACATTATACTCATAGTAAATGGAAAGGTGATAATTTTCTAATCTACTTTTTAATAACGTTAAAATATTTTTACAGTAAATCCATTTGTTAATACTTGCTTTAGTAATATTGATAAATATTTACATAACTTTGTTTATGCTATAAATGTAATTCTATCGTCGTCTATTTTTTCTACATCAACTATGTAATAGTAAAGGTAAACTTATAAACGAATAAGAAAATGCGTGCGTTGGCAAGTCAATAAATAAAGCAATTTATTTGCCAAACCAAGCTATCATATACGTGATATCGTAATCGGAATTGAGTATACACACAATTTTTCAACAAGAAAATGGGAAACTTTCTCTATTCTTACTTTTCATATTTTTTATCCACATATACACACTCAAACCATTCCAGTTACTGTTCTCCGATATTCCAGAATCCGAGTTGTCAATGTGCGACTTGAACGTATTGCATTTTGAACTTTGAACTCGACTAGAAGTGGAAAAAACGACATTTCGTTTACAATTTTTCTTTTTCTGATTGATATTTTTTTGCTTATCCAACAGATATTCCTAATGAATAGAATGAAGGAAGTGCGAGCGTATTTATTAGAAATTGATTTTTTCCTGCAATACGAATTTTACATATTTAAGATAAGTCCAATGAAAGCAAAGTGTGTTTTGCTTTGACTGAAATTCATTTCAACGTTTTTTTTTAATAATTTAGTTTTCTACTAAGAAAATTATTGGAATGGTAAATATTTGGATCAACGTTATATTACGGTTTTTTTGAATTTCTCCGTGTTGAAATTTATCACCTCATCGATATTGTAATTTCTTTTAACAAATCTTACCGGAAATAACATCATTTTTTACTCCAAACTACTATTTAAAAAATAAATGGCTTGCGAATAAACATAAAATATTTGTCGTTTTATAAAATTAATCAAAAATGGATAATTAATGGGTGAATTTAAAACAGTAGACAGGTTAAATATATTACAATATTATGAAAGATGTACCTACAGTTAAACATCGAAATATATCTAATTCGTTTTTAATGTATCTATGATAAATAGGTTTATAAACTAAAAATATATTGTAGTTAGAAGAACGCAAGGTATTATGCAATGCAATGTATTAATCAATATTTATTTGCTTAATAACAAATATTACAACTATTTTATTTAATCACAATGAACGTAGTGATTGCTAATTGAGTACGATTTTCTTAAATTTAAAATATAATTATTACATTCTACTTTTGATTATTTTATATGGAAATGTTGCTGTAAGTTACGTTGCGATTGTATGAAATGTACAGGTACGAATATAGTCTTTATAAATGAATGCGGTATTAAGGCTTGAATTGATAATATAAAAATCTCACGTTTTTTTATTTGCTTAATTTATGATGTTTTTCTGTACGAATTTATCGGTTTTCAAATATTTACTGTTTTACTTATTATCACACAATTATGATATTTTCTAGAACGTTGTAGGTGTATTAAAATCTAAATATCTAAATGAGACAATTGAAAATTACTATATTATTTTTGTTTTAAGTAGAAAACATTCTTCAGATAATATTTACACGGTATTGATTACTAAAATGGATGATTCTGCCTAATATGACACTCAAAGAAAATCTATATAATAAATTGAATAACAGGGAAAATAAAAAAAAAGAAATATTAAAAGAATTTGCTGCTTACACGGTGATCACGATGCTTTTCCTTTGTATAGTATTTTGGCTAAACAAAAAATGGACGGTTTTTGTACATAACATGTATATTTCATAAATTATAATTATAATTAATTTGGGGACATTAAGTATAGTCAATATTGAATCTACATACGAGCGTTACCCAAAAGTTAGTGATATAATCCTATTGGTTCGGTAAAACAATTTCCTGAAACACTTGAATTCATCTGATATTGCTTTTAGTAATCCACTTATTTTATCTCAATAATATTTAGAGCAGTTTATTAGGTAAGTGATGATTTATGAAATTCCATTTTCGAACTACAAATATGACGATGCAATAATTTTCATAAAATATTAATCATATGTTCCGTACGAAGCAATCAGCTTTAATATTTATTGACAAAAATGCAATTAATCTGCAAATGTTTTTCGAATACTTTATATAAATCAATATATTTTAAAACCTACATTAATATAATTAATTAAAGCGGTTAATATATAACGGAATGTTCTATATTAATAATAGCATCTATATTCTGATGAAATTAATGGCAAAAAACACATCAAATAATGACAAATTTTTATAAACCGATAAGCGGATTTTTTTAACAAGCTTTTTATAAGCAGTTGTAATTATAAATAAAGCAACCAAAGCGTGTACTTATTGATTGGATTTAATATAGGTAAAAATATACACCTAGTGCTACAATAACAAATGAAAAAAGACAGCGGTGTAAGAGAGAAAAGAACAGACGAGAACTAAATGAAAAGCGAGCAGGTAATTAAATATGTAATACACGTATTCGTATCCTTCAATTAGGGAATCGCTACTTAATGATGCAAGAATAATTACTAATTAGATGTTTGAATTAGGAATCACCAGATAGGCTGCGACCATTATTTCGAGCAGAATATTAATTTTTCTTGTTTTAATGACAACGTATTTTTTGCGGCTAGATTAGCCGGTGTGACTAATTGTATGCAGCAGTTACCATTTTCTTATCATAAATCAAAACGTCTTTTGGGTAATAATAAAAATAAAGGTGCTGGAAATTGTTCCGGGCTGCTTATATGAATAAAATATTAATCAATAATATTCATTAGCGTTTGTCTAATGTATTCCGTTTTTCGCTGTATTTTTAGTTACATATTGAAATACATTTCATTCTTTATACGGTAGGTATATTACAATGTTTATTTATAGTTATTTTTCAAAATTATCTATAAGTACTAATACATACTGAAAACAAAATATATAATTCTATACAAAATTACTTTGATGATAAATAAATATTTTTTTTCGCTTAAACAACCTCTTCGCTTAATTGTAACCATTGTTATGTTAAGCCATACCACATATTGAAATAAATTTCATTAAATAAATGAAAAGTGCCTGTGGCAGCGTTTTAATGCACTTGTACACATAAATTGATATTTACAACAGAATACTTGTATGCTTTTATTAAACTTTGCAGCAAGATAAATAAAATCCTTCTAAAGGGTACTAGTTTTTCACGCATATACAATTTTCATATGTGTTTTCCATTAGGGTTCATATTAGTAATCGCTTATATACCAACATATTTTGGTTACTGTTAAAATGTTAATTAATTTTCCCATATTTTTAAACAAGTATTGAACCCAATTGGGTAGATTTATATTGCTTTGTAAATAGTTTGAAATAATTATCTAACTTAGTTTTTAATCAAATCACATTTGGTTTGATAGTTAAATACCATCTAAAGATTTCTTTTGGGTTTAGGAACTATAAATTAGGGACCATAAATTTGTTAAATTGATTTTTACATCGGAATACTTGTATGCTTTTATTAAACTTTGCAGCAAGATAATTAAAATCCTTCTAAAGGGTACTAGTTTTTCACGCATATACAATTTTCATATGTGTTTTCCATTAGGTTTCATATTAGTAATCGCTTATATGTTGGTTACTGCTAAAATGTACTGTTAAAATGTTAATTAGTTTCTCCCATAATTTTTTAATTAAGTATTGGACCCAATTGGATACATTTATATCTAATTTAGTTTTTAATCAAATCATATTTGGTTTGATAGTTAAGTAGCATCTAAAGATTTTTTTTGGGTTTAGGGACTATAAATTTGTGCTTATCCTCAAATTCTAGTTTTTACGATCGCAAAGCTTTCCTGCTATTTAGCTCTTGACACAATTCCTTTGTATATCGAAAAGGTTGGCTATGCATTTTCGTTGCCATTACGTTTCTTTTCTCATATTGTACTAATTTTACATTAAAATCTATAATACCTGTACTAATTATAATAATATTCTATAATTTTAATTACAAAACTAAAATAGTTTGGTGTTACCGTCGCCTGGTAAACCATAAAAACAATAATTAAAAATTGAATGATAGAACAAATTGTTGATTCACAAGAAAATTTTTTATTAAAAATGAAATATAAATTTACAAAAACGTCAATGCATTTCGACCAGAGGTCATAATCAGGGCTGACGGTTTCAAAGATTACATTCTATTTATATGTAAAGAGTATTTAATGGTAAAGAAAATAATAATATAAATATAATACTCTTTAAAATAAAAATGGTGTTACAAGAGAAGATCAATTGATGACCTCTGGTCGAAATGCATTGACGATTTTGTAAATTTTTATTTCATTTCTAATAAAAAATTTTCTTGTGAATCAACAATTTCTTCCATCATTCAAATTTTTAATTATTTTAATGGTACATGCGTTAAATTCAATAATTTTTAGAATGAATTGTATTATTTATGTATTTGAATATATAATTTATTCACTTTAACTGTAATTTTTAAATAATTTCATTGAAAACTGCTCATTTGAAGTTTTGTCATTGTGAAGATTTGTTGTTAAGATAGCTCGTAATACTATATATTAATCTAAATTTAGTGTCACTTTAATTAGAAAATTGCGTTTGCATGTGAATGTTAATGTAATTGTTTTGATATATTAAATGAATAAATTACATACTGCAATTGTTTAATTTGCAAACTAATTAACAATTTTATATAATATTTATGTATTTCATATAAATTTCTAAATTTTATAATTACCATATTAATAGTTGGCAGCGAGACGTTATTGATTTTTTTATAAAACACGGAAGCAAAGTTTTATAAAATTGTGAATTTGTATCTTTAGTTGCAAAACTTGTTGCAACTTTTATCCCCACAGATTTCAATAAAAACTTTTTATAAACACTTTTTCACTACTTTCAGTATATATAATTTTATGAGATAAAATTGGCCATGATAATTTATAGCAAATTCTGCGAATGCTATAATAATTCGGTCAGCTGTGCATTGTTATTACTCAAAACGCCAACTAACATGTTTTTTAATTAAGATTAGTAAATTGCTATTAACATATGTTACAAAAGTGAATTTTAACAACATTGCGGTTTAAATTAAATTTTATTTAGTTATTGAAAATAAACGAAATGTTTAAAATGCATGCAATTGAGACATTACAATTAAAACTAATTTATTATAAATACTATTAAATAAAACAGGGTATATTTAATAATGCAACAATACACATAGCATTTAAAACAACGTAGTTATATAGACATACAGCACCTAATGTGAACATTAGAATCGGTCGTATGCGTTTTCATTTTACGAAAGTGTTCATATGTATTGTACTTTAAAATATAAATGTTTTCTGCAGAGTAATACAAAAATGTTACAAGTAAATTTATTTTCTGGAATTAATTAAATCAATTCATTAATTTGTTGGAGAGAAAGTAATTATTGTTATTTTTCTAAAATCTATCTATTAAATTGTTGCATACGTGCCATTGTATTGCAGCAGTAATAACATCAACCATTACACAGACAAATTGCATTTAGTTTTTTGTTTAACACAGGAGACGTTTTTTCATTGTGCAAACGAAACGTTAAAACAGTAGAGTGGAATAAAAAATGGTGAAATGTGGTTTAATTGCCCTTTTGCATGAAAATGAATAGTTTAATGTTAATTGTTTCGATTGCTATATATATATATAGATACAGTAAATTAAAAAAGCGTTTTTAGGATGGATGAATATCGCAGAGTAGTGTAGCTTCGTTTTGTTTGCGCTTTTAATATTTAGTGGAATTAATAAATGCTGCAATGCAGCAGAAATGTGGTAAAGCAGCATAGCAGCAGCAAGTGGGAGATTCGATTCACATTTTTTCAAGCGTAGTATGCTTGCAAAGTCCATTCTTTGGCGGCGGGGTCGTTTTGAGATTCACAAGGTAGGAGAGGGCTGTAGTTTTTTGCCATTTCAACAGGTGCTCAGCGAATGCATAATTTAGTACACATGGATGTTAATATTGCTCGAGCGAAATTATGGAAGAAACTTTACAGATAATTGAATAAAGTATTAATTATCGTATAGATCAAATTTCTCTACAAGCGTATAACATTAAACTTAATCTTTAAACGCATCTACTATTTATATAATATTTATAACATTAAATCTTTTAAAAAATATACAACTAGTGATATCGATTGTAAGACGAAATGATAAAGTCTGAAGTTTTACAATTTTCTAGCAATGACTTGTACATATCTTGTCTAGGGAGTAACTGTTTGCAATTTAACATAGCATAAATTGATAGAGTTGATACCCGATTTCTTCATTATGTCAACGCGAGTCTATTGTTTTCAGAGTGATGATAAACTTATTTTATAATTCCTAAATTAGGTTTTAATATATCCGAGAAACTTCTCCACCATATTGATATTAGGTTCGAATGTTTTCATCTCCGAATCAATGTGTATTATATTTTTCATTTCAAATTTGTTCTCTTCCTTGAATTGAAAATACGAAATTATGGAAGAAACTTTACAGATAGTTGAATAAAGTATTAATTATCGTATAGATCAACTTTCGCTATAATCATATAACTGTTAGTCTTTAAACGCATCTACTATTTATATATTTAACATTAAATACTTTAAAAAATATATAACTGGTAATATAGATTGCAAAACGAAATGATAAAGTCTGAACTTTTACAATTTTCTAGCAATGACTTGTACATATCTTGTCTAGAGAGTTTCCTGCAGTCAGAAGCCGAAACGTCGGATGTATCTTGCATTTATGCATGTCTAGCTAAAGTAGATTTACTACAAAAATAAAATTTATAATATTTAGATCTTGAACGTTATATTCCATTTGGGGTATATTCCAATTATGAGCGTTTCTCTGTATGTCGACATAATATGTCGAAGTTAATGTCTCTAATACGGATCAACGTTTCAGTAACTGCTGAATCATTGTTTCTAAAGAACTATTCGATTAGTCGATATCTCTGTTTCCGTGGTACTAAGATTATATTACCCCGACTGACTGCAGGCGAACACTTTTCTTAGCAAAATACATAGCAGTCTTTACAAAAACATGCGTTTCATTTGCGTCACTTCGTATATGCATATATCGATATTATTTTCTATTCATATAGTTTTTATGTGTTTGGTTATGGGATCACAGCAGCTGTTGCTATTTAATATGTAAATTTAATAGATTTGGTTGAACTTATTTTTTCAATTTAAAAAACAAATAATTCAGTTGCATTATTATTGCGTTGTTAGTTTTCCAATTTTGAAAGCGCAATAAGATCTTAATAGATCATAGCAATTAATGGCAAAAACTTGTTTATGTAAAAAAAAATATTTATTGCCATCCTAAAATAATTACCTAGTATGATTTATAATTTTATATTTGATTGAAAATTAATAACTGGATAATAAAATATGAAATAAAATTTTATTACCTACAACAATAATATGTCTTATAGGTATGGTCTTTAGATGTAGTAATTGCACATAACTTTTTCTATAAAAAAACGTGTATTTTAACGCAGTATTAATCAATCAATCAATCAAAAAATCAAAATAAAGTAAACGCCATAGCAAAAAAGTGGAAAAAGGTAAAGCTGTACTGTCAGCATGTTTTGTTAGCAACATACAAGAATCCTTAAATCCATTTTGGGAATGGAAACGCGCCAGCGTTACATTAGGGAATAAAAAACACAAACTAACACATACAGATTCTTTTTTCTATATAACAAAACAAAAACACTGTACGACAAATACTTTTATATACATTATTACAACGTGTTGTAAATTACAAAACTCTAAAATACAATGCCCGAAAATGTAATGTTTTGTGTATATATATATATAAATATATCTATATATACTGAATGAAACTACTACTGAATGAAACAAAGGTGGATGTAATAAAATTCAAAGCTTTCACGGTATTTTGATACCTGCTTTTTGTTTTAAAACATTATAAAACAATTCAATCCAACACACACCGGAAAATACACGTTTCAACATAATACTCGTAATTTCAAGTTTAGCTCATTTTTATTTCCTTTTTGACACATACGAGTGTGCAATCGATAGTGTGCCTAATGAAGTTGGATAGTTTATGACGTAGAACCTTATTATCTCCTATAATATAATATGTTTGTTAACTTTATCCAACAAAAAAAGTTTAGTAAAAAGGGAAGAAAAACATTTGATTAAACCAGAAAAAATCTTATAACTGACTGACAGATTGACACTAAAAGTAAAAACTATTTGTTTGTAATACATATAAGCTTTCACATGAATTAACACGTATGTTTGTATAATTTTTAAAAATTATTTTATTGATAATACGAGTACCAGTTGCAGCACCTGTTTTATCATATGTATTACGAGCACGAACGCATTAAATATGAATTATATTAACTCGACAGTGTTTTATTATTTTAAGTTCACAAATCTATGTGGTTATGTTATGATTACAAAGTGTAACTTTGATGCATCAATATGAGGTTGAAAAATGTTTGTCTATATATATGTGAGATTCTGCTACGGCAGCACTTTACAGATTTTATAGTTGTTGATCTACTCGTATTCTTTCTTTCTTAAAATTATGATTGTTTTCGGTCGATAATAATTGAGAGATATTTTGAATTTAAAAAATATGTTTGTAAAATATATTGAAAATGGTGGTAACATATAAATAACTGATAATTGTTATAATTATGTAAAATAGCAGCAGTTAGTATGATGAGTTTCAAATATTTTTTGTGAATACACTCTGTCAAATAAGTATCGGGAATTCATCATTTAGAAGGACCCGTTCAAGATATTGTCAAAATGCTATTTATTGCTAAATTGTTAATATTATCCTCTATACCGACATGTAAT
>JARJDW010016340.1:0-10575 GCA_030264715.1 Adinopsis sp. GC000173 | reverse complement strand
TTATTTATTTAATTGCGCTAAATTATTGCATTTTAAGTTTAAATATTTAGTTTGCTAAACAATTTAAGCATTTAAATAAAGCATTTTAAATTTTCAATTAAACAGCAACACTTTCTGATTAAATTCATTCACTCATTTTGTGAAATAAAGATTTAATTAATTTTTAAGTAGGTATAATAAACGCGAATTGTCTCGCTCGTGCACTTGCAGGCAATATAATACTAATTTAAGCTTGTTTAAATATTTTGCATTGGACTACATACATCAGCAAATTGCATTATATTTATTTAATTGACGAAATTTACTTAAGCATTTCGATTCTTTAATGAAATTAAATTTTATTGCAGAGTTTATTTTTATTTGATGTCATCATATATGTATTAAAAGTCGTTTCCATTAATGAATTTTTTTAAAGAATATTATTATTGACAAATGATTCAATTAGAGAGCAAATAGTTAATTAAATCAAATCTCTGCTCAAAATAATGACTAGAATAATGACAATATAAATTAATTATAAATGCTTGCTATTTTAAGCTTTCAGATATTTTATCTACTTCCTGTAGAAACTTTTTTTTTCTAAAATAACAAACAAGGAAATTTAAATTTTATTACAAAGATTTTACTATTTATTTTTTATAAATTATTATTTTTATTGAAATTTATAGCGTATATATGGTATAATTAAAATATCCATTTACTACAAACTGTTAATTAAATAACAATGTACATTTTCATACATTTTTATATGATATTTATTACATGACAAACCATTTACGCCATCAATGCATTCGCAACAATGCTTTATGATTTATTTTTAGCAATTAACAATACGCAATTATTTTTTATGGCAGATGATATGATATTGCGTAATCAAATAATTTGATACATAAACTGTGCAAACTATAATTTTTCCGGATAGATATATGTATATGTTATATGCATAAAGATGTGTTATTAAAGTTTCGAAATAGTTGTGCGTGGATGAAATATAGCGCGCATCATTTTGACTCGTTTCATATAAATATAATTTTTTTTATGGGATTAAACAAATGTGTACGCTTCAACAAAATTTTAACTAACTAAATAATGGAAAATAAAATTGAGTACATACTCGCTCTCTCGTTGCAATTAATTAAAGAGTTTTTGTGGCAGTGCAAATATGATGGAAGTTTATTGTTTATTTTTTACATGTGCACTATATTTTGCTACTAATTTAACAAGTTTACCATTACATATTTATTTTAAATTTTATCAGGAATGACGCGAGCAATACTGGCGCCCTAGGCAAAAAAAACATTTTTACTGCTCTAGGCAATAAAAAGGTTTTTGGCGCTCGCTACACTCTCCTTTTTACTACTTAAACTTGAAAGATTTATATTTATTCCAGAAAAAACACTAAATTCTGTTTAGTAGAATTTTTAAAATGAGAAAAAAATATATTTTTGTTTTATTGCACAATATTTCGAATCAATGCTAATTTGTAATAAATTAATCTGAAAATATAATATTCACCGCATTAAATATCAGTGATATATATTAGTTTAATGTTTTATTAATGGAAAATTTGCATAAGTTTAATGAATTTCTAACGAATTTGCGCGCCAAGTTTCCAATTAATTTATAACATCTAATGATTTTCATTAATCGCCCCCCATAATACATCAATAGTTTTGTTAACAACAACATTAACAAAATTCTTTAAATTCTTTGTAACACAATTTAACGCAGCGGAGAAAAAGTGTGTTAAGGGCATAAAATTTTCATGAGCACTAAAGATTAGATTAAATTTAATTAAGCGAATAAATTTCCATGCAAAAACATAAAAGTTAGAGATAAACTATAATACATATACAATCTTGCGACAATCATTTATAAATAAATAAATAAATTAAGCTATTTTGAAAGTTTTGTCTGTGGAAGGAATCCACAGAAAAATTGCATCTATGTAAAAGCATGAATTTTATTGAAATTCTTCCCTGCTTCGCCACTCTTTTGAAGAGATGAGAATCGCTTTTTTTAATATAAAATTTATCGAACAAGCAACCTCGTCTCTCAGTTTACGAAACCTCAATGTTTTGCAGCATTACATTGGAATGAGTAAATATTTTGTTACTGACCTAGTACTACATCCGACAACGCGTTATCACAAAAGATATTGCGTTGAATTGATAATGCGTGTGCAATTAACATAAATCGTCAAGTGTGAGATTTATTAGAAATGGAAATGATCTCGAAATTCGAAAAACAATAGGAAGGGAATGATGCTCACTTCAAACAGGAAGAAATGGGAGTTTTTAAGTGTCCCCACAAGCGCAATCTTGCGCTTAAACAATTTCAACAAATAAAAATTGCAGCAGAACTAATTGCGCCTTTAATTTCTAAACATATAATAATATATTTCATTAAGTTTATGAGATGTAACATTATTATTATTGCGATCATTACATTTTATGCAAGTTATGAAAAAGAATGTAAGAATTTACGAGGACCGCAATCATTAAATAAGTTGGTAAGTACGGACATTTCAGTTAAATTTCACATAAGAAGATAATTGATTAAATTTTGTGATGCTTCAAATTCAACAAATTGTCGGTATACGACCACAATCTTTCTTTGCTACACTACCAAATTTGTTATCATTCAGACTTATCGTATCCCGTCTAAGACGTCTAATCTAATCGAATTAACATAAGTACGACCTTTTTTTGCTGCACTACCAAAAATTGATATCATTCAGACGTCTTATCGTGTTGTTTTATTATAAGTTTCAGTAAAAATTGACATATTTCCTACTTTTAACATTACATTTACTTGACTTTGACCTTGAAAGAAATAAAATCCTTAAATGTCGTAAATTGTTTGTTAAATATTTTTTTAAAATAACTATTTTTTCATACAATATTTCATCAAGTTTATGAGATGTAACATTATTATTGCCCAAACAATCATTACTATACACATTTTATTCCCGTTTTATGAAAAATACGCGAACAGAAATGATTGAACGTTAGTTTGTTGTAAAATGCGGCAATAAACGGCCGGGGTAGTAAACATCCTTCTTGCAACAACATTTATGGTACTGCGAAATGGGACATTTATACATTTGAATATTGTTAATTTATCTATTTAAAATGAAACATTATGCTGTGCGTGCAAATATTTGCCGACATCAGAATGTTTCATCAATAAATGTGGGCGCTGGTTTGCCCGGCTACGCACAAATAAATCTAGCGAAATAAAAATCGTGCGGGAATAAGTACAATAATATAGATCAATATTTAAATTTGCCAAATAGACGATTATGTTTTGTTCGGGTTGAATTTTCTCTAGCCTAATTAATAATCGGCTTAAGTAATAAGCAGATGCAGATTAATTTGCTGCGTGAGTTTTAAGGCGATGGTGTCCGAAAATCTTTGTAGCCGATTAATTTCATCAGCCATGTATTTAAAATCTTTATCCGACTCTCGTATCTATTAGCGCGCAGAGGCGAAACGCTAGAGAGAAAAAAATGGATCGAAAACAATACCCCGGCAACGAACGACGCAAAATACACACACACACACACACACACACACTGATATCTAGATAACTCTCGAAAACAAATAAACAATGCGGTTATCATACATAGAATAACGCGACGGAAAATTTTACTGTCGTATATAGGAATGGTTGGTGTTGTTGAATTAGCATCGTATACGGTGGTTTTAATTTAATTTCGAGTTAAAATTAATTAATGATGATGATGAGGCAGAAGTGCAAAATTGGTGTATAAAACCAGCGATAATTTATGGCTACATTGAAAATTAATAACGATAGATTTATTTATGGATGAAATTGAAAAAAAAAACAATTTCTATTTACTTTTTTCAATAGATCGTAGGTATTTAAAGACACTCAGGAGAGATAGGAAAATTAGAAATGTTGAAATAGGAATATGATGAGTTTTAAACCTAAGGAAGTTCCTAAAATCTTATTGGTTACTCTCAAAATTGAAATTTTCTATTCTAAATTTCAGAAACAATCGTATTTTTATTTCCTTTACTTCTAAAGCTACTAAATCGTAGACTTGTTTGGAAATTCTGTTTTAGTTACTCGTTGTGTTTTCTTCCCTCCATGTGTTTTTTTGATTGAAGAGGATTTACAAAGTTTTTATATCTACTAATTTTTATAACATTTTGTTTCATCTGCATTTAGATGATGTGAGTTTAAGCCTAAAAATTCAGAGTTTGTTAAAAAGTGAAAATTTGTGACATGACCCATTTTGAAAAGGAGTAGAGTAACGTAATTAAATGTAACAGATTGTTTCCTATTAGACCTTCTGCAAGATTGTATTCATTTGAATATATTCTCTTCTTGCATTTAGATGAAAGATGTGAGTTTAGGCATAAAAATTCAGAGTTTATTAAAAAGTGAAAATGTGGGACATGACCCATTTTGAAAAGGACTTAAAGTAAATTAATTGTACTAGATTTCTCACTATTAGATCTTCTTCCGGATTGTATTCATTTGAATATATTCTCTTCCTTTGTGCCGCTGAAAGGCAATGGTTTTAACAAATCAATAATCATTAAAATTCTACTACACAATACTAGACGACAAGAGAATATTGTAAATGTATGCGACTTGCTATATAAAAGTAAAAGGAGTGCTTTTTGAATGACAGAAGCAAAATATTCGCGTTGTAAAATAATAGGTACGTTTGTGGAGTTGCACGATCAAAGACGAGAAACTTTTGTTGAATACGACTTTTAAATTCTAAGAAAATAGGCTTAGAAAGAACAGCAAAGCGTGTTTGAATTTGAAGGTTATGGGATATAGTTATGCGGGCCAACAATAATAACAAGTTGCCCTTTTATATTCCAGACTTTACTACTACTTTAACAAAATCTGAAGTAGTAAAATAAGAAATAGTAAAATTCTTGGGGGACAAATCAAATTGTAAACATAAAAGATGAATTAATTGTTCGCAGACTACGAATTTTAGAAATGACAACGAATGGCAGACTACGAATTTAAGAAATGACAACGAAAATAAAAATTAAAGTTATTAATTCAATTATAAATTGTTCAACTTGCCGGTAAATCGAAAGCTTATAAGCGTTACTTTGTGTTCTGAATGTATGATCAGTTTATTATGATGAATTTCAATAAGAAATGCATAAAATAAATATGTAATTCTTTAATAAGATCGCAATTTAATGAAGCAAAATAATAAAATGAATTTCTGTTGTCATCATAAAATCGTTTTATAAAATATAGTAAGCTTAAAATCATAGAGAATATCTATAATTTTGTAAAACGCACTTTCATTAATAATCTCGAACTCAATTAGTTTGTAATGTATCTCATTAATAATTGAATATGTAGTAGATAAAGTATTGAAATGCATGGAAGGTAATTAAGCGCACGGATTCGGGGAAAAGTGAGTATAAATTGATGACGATGATGAAAAGTACGTGACTATGTTTAACATGTAAATAGAATTAGGTATTGTACTATACTATGTAGGTTGTTGAATAATAAATTTGTTTTGGTTTAATAGTTGTGCAGAAATTTGTGGTACGTACACACATGCACATATCATTTATCATTACATTGATGCGTTGCGATACAGCTACTACCAGTACTACTGCAGAGGAATTTGTTATTTGGTAATTTACTACATTCATAGATATATATATCTATGCTGCATTAGAACAACGGCCTTGCTCTTTGTTCATAAAGTGGAACAAATTTACTAAACCCCCCCGTTGCCTTAACTACAGTCAATTATTATTTTGAAATTTATGTAACACTACAAACTTTTCATCGTTTTTTCTCATATTTTAAATATATAATGTACTAAAAAACGCTTTGCTCCAATTTCCACTTCAAATATTTGTCGCATTTTTATGCGAAAAACGACGGCGCGCATTGAGACATCAAAAATACCTTAAATTTCATTTTACGCGACTAATATAAATGCTGTAATTTAAGAAATTTACAGCTAATTTCAAGAAATTGTATGCGCATTTGCGAAAATTATATACCTACTTTAAAATATTTGAAAATATGACATAAAAAGTGGAGTAATATTGAAAGTATTTTCATTTTTCATTTGCAATAAAATTCAGAATTATCAATAATATGTAATAATTCAATACATATTAAAGTGTACTATTATAAGGTTGCTGTATGATTAACGTAATTTGAAACTGATTACTGAATTAATAATTTACAGGAGGTTAAAGCAAATAATTTCTAAAGCAAGTTGTAAGTTTTAAAGTCATACAAAGGAAAACTTAGAAAAATGGAGAGTTTATGTTAAAAAATAAGCAATTTGTGATCATGAATGAAAGATAGTAGATAATATTTTATTTGCTCTTCTTTAAAGCAACTGATAAACGATTCTTTTTTAAGCATTCTTGTTGTTTTACTAGATAAAATTTATCTATAGACATTTTACTTTATAACTGCTGAATAAAATATTTCTCACGTAATGAAACATTTGATCTATTTGAAAAAATTAATGGGGTTAATATTAATAACGCCCTGTCACATAGTAAATTCCTGGGCAAGTCAACCCTTATGGCCACATATAAATCAATCCCCGTTTATCTACAATTTATTGCCGAGCCAACAATATTTGCACTCATTATTAAAAATTTATATTTTTCATTTAAACAGTGTGCTAATTAAAAACTATGTGCCTATATATAATGCTGTAGCGATGCATTTATCAAAATATATATTCTATTGTTAGAACTGTACATATTGTATAATAAAGATGAGTAGTATGAATTTTAAAAATTTATTTGAATGATGAATGAATTTTACAACAACAACAAGTGGACATGAATAATGTATACAGTTTTATTTTACATAGATACAAGAAAATTAATTATTTTATTGTATGTGAATGTAAAACTGTTTGTAACGCAATGAATAAATAATATTGTACAAACGAAATTGTTGCACATATTACGTTAATATAAATAATTAATCTTAATTCACTATTAATAATAAATTCTAGGTTTACTTAGCGAGCGAAATTTACATATTTTAATTTAACTTTGCCCATTTATTTTTTCGACGGTGCAATTTCACTAATTGAACATTTTAAATGCGACTTTTTTTGCTTTACGTTTAAAGATTACAAACGATAAAAATTGAATTAGATTCTCGCGTGATTGCACTTTGAAAATATGCGAATTATTCGGTTATCAATACAATAAATTGTAAGATTTATTTTAGATTTCTAGATAAAATTGTTTAACAATTGCTAAATTTAAATTTTTCACACTTTTTTCGTCATTTTTCGATGAGTTTCAGTGATTGTTTTATCATTCTTTGACGAGTTTTAGCATTTTCACTGTTTTTACATCATTTTTCGATTAATGTTAGCATTTTCACTATTGTTTCATCATTTTTAGACGAATTTTAGCATTTTTTAATTTGTTTCATGATTTTTGGGTGGAGTTTAACATTTGCACTGTTTTTCTTATCATTTTTCGATGAATTTTAGTGTTTTTTATCACTGTTTGACGAATTTTGGCATTTTCACTGTTTTTCCATGTTTTTTCGATGAATGTTAGCATCTTCACTGTTTTTTCATCGTTTTTCGATGAATTTTAGCATTTTTTCAATTTGTTTCATCATTTTTCGATGGAGTTTAACA
Source organism: Adinopsis sp. GC000173 (assembly GCA_030264715.1). NCBI lineage: Eukaryota > Metazoa > Arthropoda > Insecta > Coleoptera > Staphylinidae > Adinopsis > Adinopsis sp. GC000173. Next base: position 2,915 of record JARJDW010016340.1, on the reverse strand, counting down.
TTTGCACTGTATTTTCATCATTTTTCGATGAATTTCAGTGTTTTTTTATCATTCTTTAACGAATTTTAGCATTTTCACTGTTTTTTCATCATTTTTCGATGAATGTTAGAATTTTCACAATTTTTTGATAATTTTTAGATGAATTTTAGCATTTTTCACTGATTTTTCATCACATATTACACAAATTGTAATAATTATGGAAACTATAAATTTGGATATTCAAATTATTGATAAGTTACGTATTATTTTAGATTTCTAGATAAAATTATTTAATGATTACGGAATCAGAAATATTTAGAAAAAGTATACACCACTCCCCACATGGTTAAAGTGGATTTAGAAGATTAATTGTAGCTTCCGGTACATGCTACACGAATTGTAACAATCGACACTATGAATTTGGACACAATTATAAAACAGTAACGACGTAATGAATTGCCTACATTACACAGCATTTGTATCTGGAATGAAAAGCGCGTTTTCTTTCTTTTTGAAATTGATTGCGTATTGCGTATGTTAAAAGTCACTAAAATTCTAGAGAATTTTAAATTATTTTATTTTTATTGTACACTTTAAATATTTCCTTGGAATCAATTATTACTCCAAGGCAGTGTAAACAGTAATGAAGCTATTAAAATACAATTTAGACTAAATTGTAGCATCATTTTCGATTCCGAGTTGGTTTTATTGTTATAGAAAATAATTTGAAATTTGTGCAATCAATTAAATGACACAGCGAAATTTCCAGGGTAAAATTTTAGTTATTATTGATAGGCCGTTGGCGGCATATGTTGTTTATGATAGCGCAGACGAAACGAAATTGCGTATACCATATATACGCACGCGTGCACGACTGCCCCTATTTAAATAATTTGATCAGTTTTTTTTATTGTTTTTGAAATGTGAACGCACATTTCATATGAAACATCTATAACAATCTTAATCAATGTGCGTTCTACTTTAATACGCCGGCGAATCAATATGGGACAAACTTTATTTTTAAACAAATGGAAGTTTTATCAGCAAATGGCAGAAGAAGAAAAAAAATGTTGAAACGATACAACAAAGCGAATTTTATTTTTGCACAAACAATTCCAACAACGACGATCTTTTGAGCAGCGCGAACAAGTTTAGTTTCTTTTTTATATGTTGCGACATAATAATTGAGTGATGTTATTTAATTACTACACAAGGAATTGTTCGATTTCATAAATAAATAATTAGATAGATTATTAATTTTCGATATTAATTCAATATAATTCATTATAGCAAGTTTACTTTGTTTTTACGTTCCGGCAAAGTTGAGAGATAGCTGAGAGATGTTACTTAATTAAATATTTGCACAAAACCGTAAATATTTTGTGTATTTAAAGATAATTAATAAAAAAAGTTTTGTTTTTGGCTGCTTCAATTTATTTTAGAAGATGATCTATATAGTATTAGATTATTAATTCAAGAAGTCGTTTGCCAAAGGCGGCAATTTTTTATACCGCAATAAATATATGTGTTTTTACGCGTCTAGACATTTCTGCTATACAAATAATTACTCGTATTCATTTGCAGATAATTAAAAATGAGATATATGAAGAAATTAATTAAAAAAAAACTTTTTCTATAAAAGCAGCAATAAATACAGTTAGAAAGATAATGTAATTTAGTAATAATTTTCGATTATTACTATAAAAATTTGCCCATTATATGAGAAAAAGTTTCATCGTGAAGCGAATCTTATCTCAAATTAACCAACCATAAAAGCAAAAATTTGAGTAAACTTTCATACAAGCACGTTATTAATAAATTTCATTTTTATTTCATCTTTAAGCGAATGATTTACGCCCATCATAAATAAAATTCCTCCAACTATTAACAAAAAGCACTGCTGTAGGGATTAGAACTAACTTCTAAGATTTAATGATGTTGTTTTCTGTTGGTTGGCAATTAATTCGCAAACCGGCCAGTGTAATTTCGTCAGAGATTATTAACTAATATGCGAAGCGACAAAAAATATATATATTGTCATTAACTGAGTGTAAATATAGTATTTTCATTGCAAATAAAATTTGTATTAAGTATTACTTAATGTTAGTGACTGAGGAAGGACGCGATACAGCAACGTTGTTTTGCGGCTGTGACGTAACAGGTAGACCTATACTATTGCCTATTTGGACCACTTAAAGTAGCAGTAGAAAGCTGTAAATCGGCTCGATTACTATTAGTAGACATCCCTACGTGATGCCTTAATTAGATTTACAAATATCGAAAAAAAGTTGAAAAAAATTTTTTCGAGTGAAAAAACCTTACGATTTTTGTCAAAAATCGATGGAACATCGATTTCGTTCAATCTTTGTATAAAGGGGTATTTTGTCATTCTAAAACGATTGGCGTGGTCAGTTGCTAGAACTTTCCCATAGGAAAAAAGTTATGGGCCATTTTATGATGAAAATTCATGTTTTTCGGGATTTTCCCTCAGTGATTTTTATTTTTTTGCATATTTTTCGACGCCAATCGATGGGAAATTTAATTTTACATAAAAAACAACTCTTTTATCGATCATTTTCATTTATTTACAGTGGTAAAAAAATAGAAAAAAAATTATGACCAATTTTATGGTGAGAAATGAGGTTTTTCCGGATTTTTCCTCTATTTTTAATGAAAATTTGCAATTTTAACGCTGGAAATTGATGCAGAATTAATTATTGTAGTATAATATTGATGTAATGCAATGAAAAACATACCATGCCGTATCGTGCGAACAAATTTCTGATTGTCCCGACAAAAAATATACAAATTTGATCACCACATCGTGAATAGCGCGCTAGATTTCTATCTTTAAGCAGCGTGCATGCGAACGCGACAGCCTTTTTGAAGAGTAAAGCGTTGTATCCGGATAATTTCCTGTCGATTCACACGAACTT
>JARJDW010016335.1:0-11138 GCA_030264715.1 Adinopsis sp. GC000173 | reverse complement strand
GATTGGAAAATGCATGAAAATCAATGAAAAACAAAAAAAGTTTGACAGCTATTTTTGACGGTTTGACGTATTTTCAATGCGATTTTCACAGCGTTTTCTTGCTAAATCACTAGAATATACTTATATATAGGAACATAAAGCGTTAATGATTAATTAACATTGAAACATTAAAAAATTTGCAAAAATATAGAAAATAAATTGATCATCGAAGTTTTAGACATTAAATGGATTCCCAATACAAGACGAACACAATTCAATTCTTTTGATGTATTATAGCACAATCCATTTTGTTTTTAACAATTCACGTTTTTTACTTACATTTTAGGGTACAACTTAACCCCTATTTTTCATCGTTTTCAACTAAATTTTACAAAAGTTGCTAAAATGACAGAAATACATAATCTAGAAATGTAAACTTTTGGAAAATTATAGAATATAGATTTATCATAAAATTTCTAAAATTTTAAATGGATTTTAGTATAACACAAACACAATTCAATGACATAATAAATTTTTGGAAAAGTTTATGTCGCGACATAGCCTCCTCTATTTTTACGTCTTTCCATTTTTTACGCTCACCAAAATAGAATGCATTTTTTTATCGGTTCCCAAAGCCATCCGTATAGTATTCATACAAGAGAAGTAAAAAAAAACACCTTTTTAGTTAGACGTGTTTAAAGTAAACATAATGATCTAGCATTGTTTCAATCTTAATCATCTTCTTACTACAGCAGGATGTTTCGGACGTGACAATTATTTAAAGTGGCGAAGATGGATTTTTTGTGTGTGGCGTAGACGGTTTGTGTACGGATTTGTTTTTTTTATTATTATGTATAATAATGTAGTTTACGCGATGACGCTGTCTATATGATATATTCCAAAAGGCTTCAGTTAGTTAGGTCATAAAATCAAGGTCATGTTTTTTTAATTTAAAGACAAATTGTTCGGCTTGCACCTGGAATAATATCTGTGGAGTGTGCCCGCATTATGGTTGTTTGGAACGCCTCATCTTTTCTTATATACCTATATAAATACATGTTGTGTTGCATCACTGTAAAATATTACACGAGTAATAATTATAAAATTTAATTTATTATTATTATAATTACTTATTTTAATGATTTTATTAATTAATTTAATGTTGTTATTAATAGATGCACACATACAGACAATAGCAAAGCTAGTTATCAATCATGAACGAAATAAATGCATTTCAAATATTCACGCACTTGTTGACTACTTCTACAATATGTATGAATCTAAATTGATACTATATGCACCTTATCATCTCACCCTTCACCGCAATTATTAGCTTTGTGCTTTAAGCGCTACTATGTTGTAAAAAAGTGCGAATAATTATAAACAAAGTCAAATAGTTCAAGATAATGTACAATTAGAGTCTACATAATATTAAGCATTACATAATACAGTGAACGATTGATTTAGTTAATTATGTGTTAATTAATTATGCGCCAAAAAGTGATTTGGAACACTTATAAACAATGAAATGTATTTTTACTAATACAGCACTGTTTCATACTAACATATTATAAAATTAGTTTAGACAGTTCAAATTCACACACTTGTTGATTATTTGTTTCTTTGCAAAGCATCAAAGCAAAGTATTTAAGTATATAATATGCAATTATTAGCTTCGTGTTTTAAGCGCCTCTATGTTATAAAAAAGAGAAAATAAAGTCAATAGTTCAAGACAATTTACAATTTGAATCAGTGAATGATTGATATAGATAATTATGCCATCAATAAAATTATGAAAAAGTTGCATGAAAGTCAAAAAAGTCTTTTGGGACAGTGACAAGAAATGAAATGCATTTTTACTAATAAAGCACAATGTTTTATACTAGTAGTAACCTATATTAAGATTATTGTAGGCAGTTTAAATTCGCGCACTTGTTGACTATTTGTATCTTTGCAAAGCATCAAAGCAATCAATCCAAATTGATATTATGCATCTCATCATGTCACCCTTCACCGGAATTATTAGCTTTGTGCTTTAGGCGTTCAAGACAATTCACAATTAGAGTCTTCTTATTAATCATTATATAATATAGTGAACTATTGATATAATTAATTTTGTCATAAACAAATTTCGAAAAAGTTGCATGAAAACTTATTGATTAGACCAAGAATTAAAAAAATGGGTCAGTAACATAACCTGAAACGTATTTGTTTACTAATAAAACACTATTTTAAGATAATTTTAGGCTAAAACAACTTTGAAATAATGAAGAAGTTAGTTTTTCTAATTTCGTTTTTAAGGTTTCCTCTATCGAAAAATAAAGACTAGGTATGTACTATTGATATACTACTCTGTCCAAAAAGTATAACCAATTTTCAATTTAATTAGCCCAGCCCATTAGCGTCATATTTAGTACCGCATCACTTATAATTATCTTAGAATCACAAAAGACCGCTGTGGAAGAACTGTTTTGGGACGATAGAAGAGATGAAGCATAATCGCCGCATGCATTTTTAGCGCCGTATAACACTCGCGGTAAAACAAAAACTAATAAATGTTTTGACTTAAAAATTGTTACAGACGTTTATTACAATGCTTACAAAGTAAGAAAGAATTTTTAATGTTGTGCGTCTGCGCTATTGAAATTAAAAATTGGTCTTACTTTTTGGACAGAGTAGTATATCAAATGTTATTTCACTGTCACTGTACCTACCACCAAAATCATTAAATAATTAATATTGAAATTGTTTTGCAATTTTCATAATAATCAATAAAGAAATTAATATTTCATTCATCTTATTATTGTTTACATTTACATAATATGTAGTTTTTTTCCACTACTACTTGTTTACTACTTCCATACGCATTCAATCAAAGCATCAATGAACTAAATTGATACTATGGACTTTATCATATCATCTCTTAATGTTATCGCTAGCTTAATGTTACAAGCACCTTAATGCTGTGAAATTATTAAATGAATTACAATAGTTTGTAGTTTTTAATTATTAGACCAGTGTTTCAAAAAAAAAGTGTGATATGCGTACCCCTAGAGGTACTCAAAGGCTTTAAAAGTGGTTCGGGTTAACCATTTCACAACAGTACTTACATATATGTAATTTTGTTGGCCCAAAATCTTAAGAAAACAATTCCCTTGGTTAGAGTTGATACTGGTTGAAGAAAATTTTCTTAAATAACAGCACTCTTATTTCTATTTCTGCTTTTCGCATTATAATAATATGCACTTTCTAATAAGGGGATACACAATTGAACGAAACTTATCAAAGAGGTATACGCATGTTGAAAATTTGGGAAACATACGGCCTGTGTGCTGGATCTGATCTCGCAATCAATTTATGCAAATGTTCACTATTTAACTTCCAATATTTGATTGAAAGGTTCGAGATGCTGCTTAATTATATGTTTATAATCTTTCCCAGACGGATTGCGCCTGAACTAAACTCTAACTATGGATTATCTTAAACTCATTAAATAATTAATAGATACATGCATTCGAATTGCTCTTGTAACACATTGTGAATGGTATTTTCCATCCTCTTATTTTCTACACACACAATCAACAAATGAATGAATAAATATGTCATTGATCTTATTGCTATATTACTCACATTTATTAATTATTCCACAAGCTCCTTGGACACACACACGTAACGCAATAATCACGATGAATCTTAAACCACTTGTTAAAGGTAATCGCTGTTTCAGTGTGTTGATTTGCATTTACATCGAAATCAAAAACTCTGATCTCCAACTCCAACGCAAATATCTGTAACAATAATAATAATAATGAAGTCGTCGATTAAATATTTTAAATAAATTAAATAACAAATATGTGTTATGCGAATATTTATCTTGTTATGTATCACCGCAAAATAATTTTATAAATGCAAATGATAATTCATTTCTAGGCGTATAATTATAATTAGATATAATAAAAAGAAAAATGTTTATTAAATATTTTATTTATATTAAATTTTTGCAGTCGTTTATAAAATATTTTTAAAAATTAACGAAAAATTTGTATAAAACTTGTATTTTTAAGCAAATAAAAGTTAAAAATTATGTATTTTGTAATTATTTTTAATACAATAATTTGCAATTTGCATTTATTTATGATTTACCTAAACAAATACAAATATTTAAAAGACAATTATGTAAAAATGTGGAAAAATGTTTTGATTATATGATATGCGAATATGTAGGTATTTATTGATGTGCTTGTCATGTTGCTAAGCATATCTAATAAATAAAGTACAAGGTTTGTTCACAAGAAATCTGGTGAAGCCTTGTAAATACTTTATTATGATACACAGCCCTAAAGTTTTCAAACTATATTTGTAACACAACATAAATTGGTTCAACTATAATTTATATAATAATTAAAGAAATTCGTAAACATATTATAATATATGCATTTGTATAAATATTTTTAAACAGCAAATGAAAAAGCAATAAAAAGTAGTTTTTACACAAATAAAGTAATGTAATTAAACATGTATTCAAAAAGTAGCTTAATTTAGATAAAATGAATAAAGAAAACAAAAAAAAATGTTTAGGAATCCGCATAAAATGTGCAATAGTTACAAAAAGTTAAGTTTATGGGCATTTGAATGCATTCTTAGAAAAATCAATTCAAAAGAAAGAATAACATCAAAAAGGCGATTATGTTAATCATAAACTAACAGATTGAGTTGCAGTTGAAACTTCTGGGCACTAGGTAAAAAAATTTGCCCACGATTGTCCTACCTAGCATTCAAAAGCTTCAACTTCAACAACTTCAACTTAACATAACCTCAACTGTCAAAAATATTAAAATATTAAAGAAATTTATAGGTTCATAAGATTAAAAACTCTATGAAAACCAGAAAGGAAAAAAGTATTATAAAATTTGTTAAAAATATAATAATATCTTCTAATGATTTAAAAGTATGTGACTTGAATTGCAAAATATGTGAATAATTAATGTTTTGTATTTACATTTGATATGCATAAAAAGTTTTAGTTATTTTTAGACTTTTCAGAAATATTTTAATGAAATTCCGTGAAATATGTGAAAAATTGTTTATTGTAGGATGTGAAAACAAAAAAGGTAAAAAAATATAAATTTGGTTAAAAATGTAATAATATCTTAGCTAATAATTTAAAAGTATTATATATGACTTGGATTTCAAAATATGTGAATAATTACTGATTTGTACTTATTTACATTCGATAGTTTTATCTATTTTTAAACTTTGAAGAAATATTTTAATGAAATTCAATGAAAAACGTAAAAAATATGTGAAAAATTATAGTAAAATAGTAGACATTACTTATATATACCGTATTCATATAAAAAAATCTAATTATTTCTTGCATTATAAATTTACGAACTATAAAATTCTATGGAAATAAATCCGTAAACGATTTCCCGCAAAATAACAATTAATCTCCTCCGCATCTAATTGCCTCCTCGCACAGGCAGGCAGTTAGTTGTGATCGAGTCGCACACACCGTTTCCGATCGCCGCCACAAGCGTGCACGGCCTATTAACGAACACCCTGTGTATGATGATTTTGGGGTGGTGCGGTGCAACCGATGACAATTCGAAGAATCGGCCAGATGCCATAAAAATCCCTCCTCATTCAATTCACAATATAATACGAAGCGTGCTAACAAAAAAAAATGCAATAGTAACAACAACAATAACAATAACAATGACACGGGAACAAAATTTATTTATTGCCCTATGTCGCCTTGAATACGGTTTTAATTGAGAGGCAGCAGTAAAGCAAAGCAAAGCAAAGCGAGAGGTGCACTATAGCTGCTGGTGCTGCTGGTTACTTCGCTCGCGCGCGTCGTCCTCGTCGCCGTCGTTGTCGCATTCTGCCTTGACGTCATTTCGTTACTGTTAATTTTCTAATTAAAACGCGTGCACACAACACAACAGCGTTTGCAGTTTTCCGTGGAATGTATTTATAGCGCAAGTCATCTCCGCTAATTAAATGTGCGTTAATGGTAATCGAAGAATTTGATGAGCAATAAATTCATCGCTTCATCGAAACGCCTGAAAATATAAATTTTTAATACAAAAAAACTTTGATTCTATTGAAAATTTTCACTCATAATTTACATTTTTAGTCATAGTAATATAAAACATAGAGGTTTGCTTATACCTAGTACGAAAATGCATTGCATAATATTTACTTGGGTGGTCTGAAAAGTTGGGCGACTTATCAATATTTCTTTATAATTTTGCGTTTCTTTCAATTTCTCGCCCTTTTTAACGATTTATTCATATTCTCTCTTCTTTCTTATTTTTTTTTCATATTTCTTTTGCAGTCTTTCAATATTTTGTATTTTTCATTTTTTTCCTAAAATTTCTTATGTTTTCTTTGCAAAAGACATGAAGAAATACAACAAAAATATTAAAAATTGTAAACTTTTCAGACAATCCACGTATATTCAACCAAATTTGGTGCATTAAATATCCATCGCGAAATGAATAATCGCCCAAATATATAGTATCAATTTCCAACCGAGAGAAGAAAAAACCGTTTTAATGAAGCCTATTCAAATTTTCATTTTTTTGGGGAAAGAGGGTAAACGCGTCCCTCGTTTCATCTGCCAAAAGGGATGCAGGCTGAAACCTAATCAGACGCAGAAATTTTCTCTCGCAAAGCGAGCAAGCGGCGCAGACAGGCGTCACGTCGTCGGCAAGTTTATCGCAAGATGAATAATAAGCCACATTACTTGTATAATTAAGTTTTCATTAAAAAAAATATGATTCATTTAACAACATAACATAACGTTAGTCATTCGATTTCGTTTCATTCCCTAAAGGGTTGTATTATAATTTTTTGTATACCTGAGATGCTATGAGGCTTGAATGGAACAAAATACTTAATTGTGTTCCAGCTGTAGATGAAAAAAAGGAATTTGCAAAGTGGCAATAAAGGAAAGGGTTGTTTATCATGTACTACTTTAATTTTTTGTGTACCTGAGGTGCAACCTACGCGGCTAAAATGGAACAAATACATAAACATAACCTTGGTCCAGTAAAAGATGAGAAAAGAGAATTTGCAAAGTGGTACAAATTAAATAAATTCGTTGAAATCAATTTTTACTTACAAGTTAACTGAAAGACTGCTGATCTAACAAACGGATGGTCTGACAAAGTTGTAAATTTTGATCTGATACTCTAATGAACGCAGCGAACTGGCGATCTGACAGAAAGGAAACCTAACCTCAAAATGTACTACTACCAGCCTTTCAAGTTGACAGTGTGACTGAGTAACTCTCGGATGTAGTGACGATTCAATCGGTGTGACAAATTCGTGTACGAACTAACATATTGATCTAATGAACTGATGGACTAAGAAATTAATAAATTATTGATTTGGCAAACTTGCGAATTAATTCACTAGAAAATTGATGGATTAGCAATGTGCTGAATTGATAATGGAGCTGACCAATGGAATAAAAATATGATCGACTAACAAAATCAATGACTACATTGGTATTTAGATTAACAAACTAAGAAATTGTCAATCTGATAATAAATTGGAAAAATGACGATCAGATAGACTGATAATCTGTTAGATCTCCAATTTGATGGACTGGTGATCTGACAAACTGGTGAAATGATATATCATAAGTACTAACAAACTATGGATCTGACAGAGTAACGGTCTAATGTACTGAAGATGAGGTTTTATTAAGGACATCGTTTATATTTTATTACACATTTCCTTTCTTTTAGCGACCAATGGGGCTGATCTATGGAATAACAATATGATCGACTCACGAACTGAACGAATAAACTAAGAAATTGTCGATCTGATAATAAATTAGAAATATGACGATCAGATAGGTGAACTGGTGATCTGACAAACTGGTAAAATAACGAACTAACAAACTATGGATCTGACAGATTAACGGTCTGATGTATTTACAAAAGATGAGATTATATTAAGGACATCATTTATATTTTATTACACATTTCCTTTCTTTTAGCGACCAAAATATTATAGTAGCAGATGAATGATATAACCGCATTAGTAGTAATTAAGTTTTCATTATGAAAAAAAAACATCGTTTAGCAAGAACGTTAGTCATGCGATTTTTTGCGTCCATTCATAAAATGAGGGTTGTTTGTTTGTGTTTATTATTATATTCACGCGCGTGCTCTACTACGATTTTTCTAATTTATTCAATGTCACCGGCATTCAATTAACATTTCATTTGAATAGATTTTTGAGAAATGTCGGAGTGGACATAAAATACAAACTACTACAAACGTAGGTCGTTTAGTGTAATAATAAATATAAAATATGTAAAATATTTTTATTAGTTGGTATTATATTAATTAAATGCAATGTTAAAACTTTTACTTGCATTGTTGCTTTTTTCTGTTTCCTTCGATTCAATAAACTGCGTTCAAAATATTTACAATACTATGAGAAGTGACGCAAAATAGTTTAGTATATATATATTTATTACGCAGCCGGTGTGAAATGAGTTATTATTATTTTTAAAAATCCAAGATGTGTAGTAGCATCGAGGTCAATAATTACTCAACTGTATTATCTAGTAACTAAAATGATTCAATTTCTTACAATCAGAAAATATTAAACATTCTTAATTTTTTTTAGAAAAATAACGTAGTTTCGCACACGGTTGGTAATGAACTAGTACTCTAAAATATGTAAAAGATTTTTATTAGTATTAATTGAATGCAATGTTAAAAGTTACTTGCATTGTTGCTTTTTTCTGTTTGGTTCGATTCAATAAACTGTGTTCAAAATATTTACTACTATACGAGAAGTGACGCAAAATAGTTTTGTATATATTTATTACATAGCAGGTGTAAAATGAGTTATTATTTTTAAAAATTCAACATGTATAGTAGCGTCGAGGTACTTTTACTTGCATTGTTGCTTTTTTTAAGTTTCATTCGATTCAATAAACTGAGTTTTGAAAATATTTACTATACGAGAAGTGGCGAAAAATAGTTTAGTATAAATTTATTACGTAGCGGGTGTGACATGAGTTATTATTATTTTTTTAAATCCAAGATGTGTTGTAGCACCAAGGCCAATTACTCAACTGTATTATCTAGTAATCAAAAATGATTCAATTTGCTATAATCAGAAAATAAACATTCTTAAATTTTCTTAGAAAAATAATGTATTTTCGCACACGGTGTGTAATGAACTAGTACATACTATACATCAATAATCATGCCAAAATTTCTAACTAATTTCAATTAAATAGTATTAACTCAAATTTATGCAATGTTAAAACGTTTACTCGCATTGTTGCTTTTTCCTGTTTCATTTGATTCAATAAACTGTGTTTTGAAAATATTTACTATACGAGAAGTAACACAAAATAGTTTAGTATATATTTATTACGTAGCGGGTGTGAAATGAGTTATTATTTTTAAAAATCCAAGATGTGCAGCTCCCGAGGTCACTTACTCGTCTTCTAGTATTTTATTTCCAAATGCAATTCAAAATGAGAGTGATAAAATAACAATAAAAAATAAAAAACTATGTACGCAAAAACTCCTAGATTTTCTTAAAGAATATAAGTAAATGAAAAATTGCATGAAATATTTTCAATTAATTAATTTTTATTAAACAATATGAACAGTATCTGTCAAAGTACATATAGCTAAAATATGACTTACAAGTCATTCTTAGATTTTCTTAACAAAAAAAAAAAATATTTTTAGAGGTGATACGTAATGTATATTCTCGTACTATTTCTGTGAATACATAAAATTGCGCTAAATTACTTAGGTAAAGAATTTCCAATTAATTTGGGCGCATTCAAGATATTATAATTGTTTTACTTGCAAAAATTTAATTACGCACCCAGCAAATTTAAAAAAAAATTTATTAGTATAATATTATTAATTACATGAAATTTAGAAACTTTTCCTCGCATTGTTTTTTTTCTTTTGATTTAATAAAATGCGTTGGAAAAAATTGTATCATGAGAAATGTCGCGCAATGAAAAAAATAGAAACTTTTTTTTGGAAAAAGTTTGTAACGAGCCATATTATTACATTGTTTTTAATTGCTAATTGGTGGTTGGGGCGATTAATCTCCCATTTATACTCCTATTACATTGTACAAAAATTATTTAATAATAATTTAATGAGGTGGACCCGAAAATGTTTTTCGTCTAGCAGCTCATAAATTACTATTACACATCAAGCGGGAAGCGACGCATTTTATTATTAAAAATCTAGACGCAATATTTTATTATTATTAGTTAATTAATCGTATATTATACATATATATGTAATTATTAAGCCATAGTGCGTTGTTTTAGTTTTATGTTTATGTTGTTATTTAAATATGTGGTAAATGTAACGTAATTGCCTCGCTTTTTGCGCGTTGTTTATTTTCACTTTTCATTTTTCAGACAAACACTCTCTCGCATTATTAATTTGTTTTTGCTTCAAACAAATACGCGTATAGCTCCACCTGTATGGGAAATGCATAAACATTGCAGGTTGTTTGCATACCAAGCCGTAAGATGCCAGTAACATCGTTTAAAATGGTTTAAAAATTGAAATTGTTCTATTTTCACCCAAGTTTATATTTAAAATGCATTCCCAAATAGATTATTTATACTAATCTTCGTATATATTTCTATCGCCAGCTAATTTTGTAAATTGTCAGCGCGCAACTTTTACTGGAATTTTGTAATACGCAACACCATAAATAAAATTTATAGGAAAATTATTAGAACAGAATACAGATTAAACAACTCAACTCCGGCCACTGCCGCTTTATATTTATTAATAATGATGATGATAAAGTAAAGAATTATATAATTTTATAGTTTTATGAAATAAGTAATTAAATTATTATTGCATATATGAATATAATCTGTTATCTTCCGAATGAGTAATTTCTAAACAGTGATCCAAATTGATTAACTATTACTTTTAATGTTTAGTCACATAAAAACATTGGAAATAGTAAAACTAAAAAGTTATTAACATATTTTTAATATTAACATTGGCGTACAATTATAATTTTGGCTTAAAAACCTTATAAACATATTTAAAATCAATTACACTTTTATGCGATCATACTAGTAGTTGTATTTTATAAATCTCGTGCGGAAATGTACTATT
>JARJDW010016334.1:0-13883 GCA_030264715.1 Adinopsis sp. GC000173 | reverse complement strand
GACGACAACGCGAAATCGACAACAAAACATAAATAAGGCTTAGCCGCGGCGAGGATTTGATAATTAGACAATGATGGACGAGGACTTTCCAAAAAGCTGACTGACGTCATGGGGATTATGTGTCGTGGTGGTGGGAGATAGGACCGGCCGTGGCATGCCATAATTATCACATAAATATCATTAACCCAAAGATCGAGAAAATTTTCTAATGATACCTTGACGTATTTGGCGAGAATTTTCAATGGGAAAAATTATTATTTTAACTTGTCGATTTGTAGATGGATTTTTTAGAATTGCATCACAGTAAGACATTTATGAAAGGGAAATTTTAATCTAAGACAAGAATTTTTATAAAATTTATTTTCTTAGGTTTAATTCAATTAATTACTGGTTTTTAGAACAAGTTTTAAGAAAAAAATTAAAACTAATTAAGAATTATTATTCAATTTTATATGAAGAAGGGCATAAAATTAACATTTTTAGTCTTAATTAATAAATTAATTAATGGTTTTTAGAAGAAGCAAGAACCTTTTCAAGAAAAAATTAAAATAAGGTAAAAATGTTTATTAAAACATTTTTAGGAAGATTATTTATAATTGCATTATAATAATAGGACATTTTAATGATAGACAATAATTTATTAGTAAAACGGCCACAATTTTTCTATGATAGAAGCAGTGAAAAGCACAAAGTAAATATGTTTAGCCTTAATAATCGAAGGCAATTTAATACTAGGTAATATTTTTTGTAAAAACAGTCATAATTTTCTATTATAGCACAAGCATAGCATAAATATTTTTATTAAAATTAAGTAATAAAATATTAATAATTAGGACATTTTTAAAGCAAAATTTTATGTTTTGGTAAATAAACAGTTTTGTAAACACTAAACGCTATGTGATGATAAATAACTTAAAATATGTTAATGTTAATAATTACGTAGAATGCGCACGAAAACAAGTTTTTTTTCTCAACATCATCGATGATGTGAACGCATGCGCGCGGTGCTTTATTAATAATGATGCACATCATCATTAAAAAGATTATCAGAAATGTTGTATGTATATTTTGATTCGATTAACATTTTATTACTTCATATTTATTATTTCGTATTATCTATATTTATAAATTCTTACTAAAATGGAAATTCCCAGACTGGATCTATGAATTGCGCTATTGCTGCTGCTGCTGCTGTTTCTTTGTCATCTTCTGTTCGTTGCGATAATTTCGCGAGCTTATCTTGTGCGCTATCACCTTCTTCACCCAGGTGGTATAAGCGCGTAGATTTGAGTACACACCCGGCCAGTGTTCGCGTCCACAGCCAACGCCGAAACTCACCACACCGCGTGCATACCACTTGCCATTTGATTCCAACATTAATGGTCCACCGGAATCGCCGCTGCAAGAGTCTTTGCCCACCTGGCCGCCGGCGCATACATGATTCGACCGATGCAGATCGATGTTGATCGTTTTGTATTTATCGATGCATTCGTCCAAACGCATTGGGAGCACTTTTACCTTGCGCTTGACATTACTGGAATCGGCTAGAAAAAAATCAAGTTAACTTACAATAAATTTAAGTGATAGTTCAAGTTGTTACAGTCTTCAGTTTTGCCCCAGCCTGATAGCCAATACTCATCGGCGTCCATCGCTTCCTCACTGAGACAAATCGGCTGGATGTAGTCTAAAAAAATAATGTTTTTTTATTACACTTTAAGATATTAATTGTTTTGCGTTCAATTTAATGTTTTAATTCAAATTTACATGAAACTTACTAGTGAAATTGATTGGATTCTTAAAACGAATCAATGCGATGTCGTTGTTATTGTTCAAAAACTCCAAATTGTATCCGCTGTGTACTTTGACAGTACTAACCGGCATATCAAAAAACGGTTCAGCGCAGACACGCACCGTGCCATTCGCGCAATCCGGATTTGTATCGGTGTTGTGCTCGCCGAGTCTTACATGCGTCCTAAAATCATCACACAATTAGATAGATAATCATTACGATTGTTAACAACGTACACATTTCCGAAAGCGTTCATGATTTCGGGCCGAAAACAGTGCGCCGCTGTGATGGCAAACTCGGGATGAACAAGAAATCCACCACAGCCGAGATTTTTCCTTCCGTTTCTTTTGTGCACCATGCGTACGATCCATGGAAACTCGCCGAGCTCCGCTTCAACACCGCCGACGATGCGATTGTCGATGGTGAAGGAGAACGCACGTCGTTCGCCGCACGCCACATTGCGCAGATGATCGGTGAAGGGTAACTTACCGCAACAATACTTTTTCGTCTTGATTCGTGCATTACTCGCTTGACATTCGCTGGCGGCGAGAAATTCTTGCGATTCTATATCATTTTCGTCAATTACACCGCCAGCGAATGCCGGACACTTGTCGAATTCGAGACATAATCCTTGATCGCCGTTTGGTGTATCACACGGCGACTGGAACTCTACAAAATAAATAAATTAATTACAATCTTAATTAGTGGTACAAATGCACCTAAAGCAATAAAGTTAAATTGATTGATCGCGAGCAGGATGAATAAGCGTAGCATGTTTATAGTACAGCGCGCACTTAGTAAACTTGTTCTAACCTCAAAATACACTGCGATAATAAATATATACTCACTACTTTCCGTCGCATTCACCGCTTCGGCAGCATCAACCTGTTCGGCAAGGATGGTGCAGCGACAATGTAGCGAAATCGTGCACGCTACCACTACAAATAGAAATAACGTGCATGATGTTTGATGATGATGATGTATGCCAACCATCTCGCTCAGCTAATTAACAATTCATTGTATAAATCGGTAGTGGCACAGAATGATGGAAATGAATCTTATCACGACTGACTGACCTCAACACTGACGATGATAACAAACCGCACGCTGCTTTGCGCGCTTGTTGAAAACAACTATAGGAGTAATGTATTATAGTAATAGTATATAGAAATGGGCGTTGATTTTATATTATTATTGAATAATAGAGAATAGAAAACGACTACAAAATTAGTGTTGTTGCCGATGATGATGACCTTCATTAAATATTCGGTGATGTAGACACTTTCATAAACGCCTATGTACATCTAATTGCCTAATTTGCTGCGTTGATGTTACGTTGCAGCCAGGTGGAGTAAGCGGTGAGATTCGTATAGACGCCGGGCCAATTAGCCCTACCACATCCAACGCCAAAGCTGACGACGCCTTGCGCATACCATAAACCATTGCCGGCGCGATACATTAACGGGCCACCGGAGTCGCCGTTGCACGAATCGCGGCCCGGTGCATTGCCGGCGCACAATTGTCGCCGTCGGTTCAGAGCCACCCCCAGTGTGGCGAAACGCTCGGCGCATTGTTTGAATGGTACGGGACGGAGCATTACCTTCATTTTCATACTGCTAGACTCATCTGAAAAGAATAATAATAACTAATAGTTGAAAGAAATAATTTTTTTTAAGATTTCCTTAAGATTTTTCCCTGGTTTTTGACATTTCCCATCAAAAGTTTAAAAGAAATTCATCAAAAGTTTAAAAGAGATTCATCAAAATTGCTGGGAAATGTGAGAAAAACGATAGCTCGATTTAAAAAATTGATGGAAAATGTTGAAAGATCAAAGAAAAAATCCATCTCTTAAAGATACTAAATTAAGTAAGTTGTATGTATAGATTACATTTTGCTTTCTCAACAGCCAACTTTGTTTTAAATTCAAGAAAATTAGCTACAAACTCATGGTGCACCATTAAAATTAAAATTTAGTTTTGTCTTGTAACTCTTAATAAATTAAAAGTAAGTATACAGTTTTTTACGTATTTAATTAGTCCTAACGATGACTAAGAGGACCATATACTTTAAAAAAATCTGTATACTTTCACTAAACGTTATAATCGAATACTAAATATCTTCAATTTACTTATTTATTATTATAAATGTTAAACATTTACTTTTATATCAAAATCTGTTTCAACAACACTCACATTCTTCAGTTTTGCCCCAACCGGACAGCCAATACTCAACGCTCAGGTGCTTTTCGTCGCTGAGACAAATCGGCTGCACGTAATCGCTAAACTCGACATCATTGCGCAACTTAATCAGCGCCAAATCATTCTCGTGATCCTGCGATGCAAAACTATGCCCCGAATGGATCTTGTAGCTTTTAATTGGCGCTAAAATTGTTTTTGGTGCACATATACTCGGCATCCTTCGTACGCAATCGATGGCACGCTCCGTGTCGTGCTCGCCGAGCAATACATGCGTCCTAGAATTATTATAAAAAATATATAAATAAATAAATTATTTTTCAATAATTAAATTTTTACACATTGCCTAGTGCGACGATAGTTTCCGGACGGAAACAATGTGCTGCGGTTATAACAAATTGTTTATGTACTAAAAATCCACCACATCCGTATAGTGTACGTCCTGAATGCGATGTGTGTGCAATGCGTACCATCCATGGAAACTCTCCGAGCTGTGCCTCTTCACCACCGACAATTTTCACAATGCTATTGATGACTCTTTCACGTCCGCATGTTGGTTCATCCACTTTGAACTTGTTCAACTCCATATAATTGCAGCAATACTTCTTAAATCGCGCGTTTTGCGATTGACATTCAGCTTCCATTCGATATTTAACCGGAATGTGTTTTTCATTGATGAGTGAGCATTGCGAAGCATCCACGCAGATTCCTTGTCCTCCATTTGGTGCCGTGCAACTCGTAATAAATCCTAAATAAAACAGAATTAGTTTGTGAATTCGCTACTTACAATCGCGTTATTACTTTCTTGTGCTTGCGATGCAAAAATCCCTCGCGCATTTAATACGACCACACAACAAACCAGCGTTAAAAACATCGTAAATTAAATATAATTTTGGTGTTGATTGATTCGCTTATCGTTTGTTTGTTTTTTTGACCTCAAACAACAAAGATTACGATGCAAACACAACCTTCATCAGCGTTTCATCATTCACAGACTTGGAATGTAGATGTTTGTGCCGGCCAACTTAATGCACACCAAGTTGCCTACTACAAATGCATTTAATTTTTTTTTCGATTTCATTAATTGTTACGTCGCAGAAAAGTACGATTTTTCTGATGACAACATGTGTTGTAGTGTTTGCGAGGAGCAGCGTTTTAATAAAACCATCAGCGATAAATCATTCCAACGCGATGGAAATTAAAAAAATATGGTTGGCGTACATAATGTATGAGAGTGTGTGTGCGCGGCGCTCGGATTTATTGAGATGAATGGCTGTTTGGAATTACGGCGAAAGTCAATTGTGAGGAAATATAAATTCATTACCGCTCTCTACGCACACATTTTTTGCGTTATGAATTGTGTGCTGCATATGTTACCTTTTTTAATCGATGATCAAATGATCATTTTTAGTGTACCAAATTATCTTTTCAGCATTTACACGGCACTTAAACCTAAAATTTTTTATGGATTTTTCTTTGCATGCAGAAACTTTTGCGATTATCCATTGATTTTGGCATTTTTCATCAAAACATTTAACGATTTTCATCAAAATTGTTCTAAACTACAAAAGTACGCAGTTCTTCTCGATTTTCCGTCGATGCTGATGAAAGTCGTTAAAGAATTTGATGGAAAATGCCAAAGATCAATGAAAAATCGATAGAAAATCGCAAAAAAATCCGCATGCAAAGAAAAATCAATCAAAAATTTTAGGTGTAAGTGACGTGGTGACTCTAAAAAGATAATTATTTAATAATTTATTATTAAAAATACGAAAAATATATAATATCAAGGCGCATATACAACATAGAGTATCTACAACCAAAAAAGCGAATTTTCATTTGTCTAGCGGGCATCGAATAATTTATTTAAGTTTATTAGCACATTGTAATGAAAAATCGCTTAATTGCGTCGCCAGTTTATGACTACAATATCGGGGGATGTGAAGCCGATAACGTCAAAAAAGCCGGAAAAATACGCGTGGTGTTAATCGCCACAGCGATTGTTGTAAATTCGTACCCGCCGCCTGATAAAAACTACTACATCCACATTGGTATACGGATTAAAATATAAAATTTGCAATAAGCCGCGAGCGGTAATTTCGATAATGACCTTGATAACAGCGAAATATTGCAAAAAGCTCGGAGAATATATAAAAACGGCCGAAGCGAAAAAGGGGTCCCGTCCGGCGATCGATAGCTGCTATTTTTTTTGCTATACTCACATGCATCCGAAAAATGTATACATATATTGTAGATGTGTGTGCTGCTGGAGCGATTTCCGGACCTGTCCGTTGCAGTCGTAGCCCGCCCGTTGCGCCATTCAACTTGATATTCGTTATTATTATTACTACAACTACTATTGGAGCGGATTGGAGTGTGTACGTACGTAGGCTTTTTTTGCGTCGACGAAAATTCCCGTTGTTGACGCGCCGTGGAGGAAAGTAAACATTTATTACAAACGTGGCTCAATAAAAATGCAATTCGATTTATTCATGTTAAGCGCCTGCTTTTGACAGCACTACTCGGGTGAGTGGTTTTGTTGGTTGCCTATGTCGCAACTATTCATTCTATTTACCGAGAATTACGCAGTGTTGTGTAATATGATGCCACTTTCGTAGGATAAATAGACTTTACTTACATTTCTTGCACAGAAAATTGATCGTTGAGACCACAAAACTCTTAAACCTGTAATATATAAAGTCCATTAAATATTTTCTTTAAAATTACTATTTGAGTGTATCGTTGGATAAATTATGGCACTATTTAGTGAACAAAATATGTTTTACTTACATTTCTTGCTACTAAAACTCATCGGCACTCAAATTATATCTTCTTATCATTTAAATTAGATGTCATATTTAAATAAGCTGCTGCTTTGGTTGCCTTTATTGCAACTCTTCATGTTATTTACCCAGAATTTTGCAGAGTCGTACAATAAATAGGCTTTACGTACATTTCTTCTGCATAAAACTCATCATTAACCTTAAAACCTGTAATATTAAAATGATTTCATTAAAATTAGCAAGAGTTAATGATTTCATTGATTGTGTTGTCAAGAAAATGCATCAACATTTCCAATATAACTTACATTTACAATTAGATGTTTTATTTGAATCAACATTTCACAATTTACTGAATTACTCATTCTTCTCTAATGTTACACCACTTTTATACACTAAACATGCCTTACATTGCTTAGAAAATTCGCAGGTTACTTCAATTTATCTTCTTGTCTTGGTAATGAATCATTACACCTGAAACAGATAAAATCAATTAGATGTTTGCTGTAAAATTTGAAGCCATTGCTGGTTTCATTTATTATGTTAAGACTACTCATTCTAAATAAATTTTACTTACATTTCTTATTAAGAAAATTCATCACCACTTCAAATCTATTTTATTTCATTTAAAAGTAAATTTGATTGCTTACTATTCATACCATTTGTTGAGTTACTCATCTTTACGCTTTGCTACATTGAAAATGCCATAATGATTTACTTCACCTGTAACAAATAAAGACAATTAGATTTTTTCTTTAAAATTACTTGTTTGTGTAATATTATGCTACTTTTATACATTAAATAGTCTTTACTTACAAGCAAATTCATTGCCACTCCAATTCCACCTTCTTATCCTTCCAATTAGATGTCTTACTTGAATAAGCAACTTTGCTTTGATTGTCTAGATTGCAACTATATTCATTCCTCGTCCTTGTGTAACGTGATATTACCACTTTTAAACACGCTTTACTTCTATTCCTTGTAAAGAAAATCCATCGCCGCTTCAAATTTATCTTCTGAGAACACTACACCTGCAATATACAAAGCCAATTAGATATCATCTTTTAAAATGAACTGTATAAAATTAAAGATACCTAATAATCTATCAACATTGGCCATTTTCATAAGCTGTGACGTGTTTTTGTTGTACAAATTAATTTAAAATGATGCAGAAATTAGAAACATTTTTGCAATTTATGACGAATTTTATCTAGCACACATTCTTCTAAACTATGTACAGATGAATTACATGTTGAATCACAGCAATATTGTGTCATTTAATGGAAATTTTAGCTTAAATGCACCACAATCTTTTGATTTATGACTATTAATAATATGCGGAAGCTTGAATTCCAATCTTTGACACGTTTTTTTGTGGTACTAATTTCTCAAAACCATGCACAGATGAATAACATGTTGTATCAGAATAATATAATATTATTTCTTCTAAATTCTTGTTTAAATATTCAACAATCTTCCGGCTTGAAGCACGTCGAAGCTTGAACTCTAGCCTAATAATTCATCAAATTTCGGATATTTATTTTTATGACATCTCTCACAGGTAAAATCCTTAAAAAATAAACAATGATGTAATTAATTGCACGTGTAATCATACATTCTCACCTGTAATTAAGCAATAAACGTTTCGATTACGTTTCGAATAGCACACTGTCAAAATTTACCCAAAACAACTACAATGCGCATGCGCGAAAATTCAACAATCGTCAGTACGTCAAATATTCGTTTGTTTTGTTGATAACTTTAAGACACCACGTCGTCATGTTGCATTAGTGTATTGTAAGTGTTAATTAATTAAATTTTACAACGTATGAGCATTATTAATTAAATCAAATGTGTATATTTCAACTATTTGCTATTGTTGAGTGATAACGTTCAGTCGATGCGGCGCACGTGTTTCAAACTACGTCCTGGAATCAGTGCACTTCTAACCACTCAATTCGCTAAGATGGCGTCGTCGATAAATTCTAATCGTGAGTATTAGTTAATAAAATTTTGCATTGTAGCCGGTGAACATTTTTAATACAATCAAGTGTATGAGCGTGTTTTTGTTTCTACAGTTTGTTATTGTTGGGCGATATGGTGTACTAGCGTGCGTATGTTTACCTGTGCCCGATATATGCTGAGTCTGCTGTATCAATCGGGTCGAATCGTGCAGCTGTAAATGCCGTTTGGAGTTAGAATTGCGTTTTGAGGAAAATAAACGGTATGTTCGGTTATATTTTTGATTACTTAATTGTAAAATATAAACACGTTTTATGGTATATCATTGGCATTTTTATACACAAAGTAGGAGCATATAAGGTTGCATAGATTTTCTTTCTGTATGAAAGTACATATGTGTTTCTGTTGAATCTTTATAGAATCTACCTTGAGCAGGTCGAATCATATAGCTGCAGAAAATGTTATTATTAATATTTTTAATATTAAATATTAATATTTTTTAATAATTTAGTTTAAATTTTTTTATAGTTTATTCCACGATTTCTACCATATTGAAGCATATTAGATTGCATACGTTTGTTATTGAGTGTCTTGTATAGCTATAATTGTATGTGTTTCTATACAGCTGTAGCAAAACTCATTATGTCTTTGAAGGAAGATAAAAGGCATGTTGGATTATATTTTTTAATAATTTAGTTTAAAGAAAACCCTGATTGATCGTTAGCTTTTTACAATATTGAAGCATATTAGCTTGCATACGTTTTCTTATTGAGTGTGTTTGTATCATTCTAGAATCTGTTGCGTCACAGTGATCAGGTTGCAACTTGTTGGAAAGTGTCGGTTGGTGCTGGAGTTACACTTTGAGGAACATAAAAGGTATGTTGGATTATATTTTTTAATAATTTAATTTAAAGAAAACCCTGATTAATCGGTAGCTTTTTACAATATTAAAGCATATTAGCTTGCATACGTTTTCTTATTGAGTGTGTTTGTATCATTCTAGAATCTGTTGCGTCACAGTGATCAGATTGCATCGTGTTGGAAAGTATCGGTTGGCGTTGGAATTACACTTTGAGGAAAATAAAAAGTACCTGTGGTCAATTCGGATCGTTTTATAGCAGAGAATGCTGGGAGCAGATTTTTGGTAACATATAGAAGGTATGTTGGTTTACATTTTTTGCCTGCCGCATTTATGATAAAATCAAAGAAAAAAATTTTGAGCTTTCAATTAAAATTAAGACCAATTTTAAAGAAATAATTAATTATTCTATAGTTTTGGAGTAAATTTATCAATTTACTTGTATTTTAAAGAACATGTTTAAGCAATTTTAAGGTAAAAAACAATATTTTTGCGCCAACCCTCATCGGCGATTAACAACCCCCGAAACGCCGTTTTTACGCCTGCTGTTGATGCTGTTAGTCCGATTGCGTTACTACACGCCTTGATGGAATTACTACACGTCATACAAACAACATCACATAAAATCTATATTAAAAACGAAAATAAATCTGCGATCGATTAGAATTTCTGATGATGATGCGTTAATTGCGCGACATTTTAATCGAATTAAGATGATGGGAAATTGCTCTCACCCCTTTCACTACGGCGAGGTAATTGCGCTCGATTAAGATGTAAATGCGAACGATAATAATTTTTTTTGTGGATGATGAAGATGTGCGTGCATGTGTGTGTGTATAGTATGTGTGTACACACGCATAATAAATAATTCATAAGTTGATTTTTTCTCTCTATGCGGGGTTATTTGCCGGTGATGCAAATGATTTTTTTTCACGGCACGACGCGATGTATTGAAATACCATACAATTTACTGTAATTTAATGTTGTTATCTAACTCCGGACGTTATGAGCTGTAACATTTTCAGTTCAGCGAAATCGCTTTCTATACCACTACTCCTTCCTTCTCCACCACCACCACCATCGTTCGAGCGGGGTGAGTTTATGAAAAAACATAACGAACTGCTTTTTTATGAATGCAGCAGTAAAAGGAATTTCTGGGCGACCACGATGTGCCTGCAATATTAATGACGGATTAAATAGTGCCCCCCATTACACATCGCGTGCGAATTTCGTCTTGACATTTCGGGCCCGTCGCATCCGCCGCAAAATATATCTCTATCCACGATATAAAAATGAAAAGAAAGACGACTGTATGCTGGCCGTTAACCATCATCATCATATCCCGCGTGTCGTTTATAGATTATGAGCGAATAAAAAACGATAACATTTTCATTTTTTAATAGTCGCTCGTAAAAAATGAGCGAAAGTATAATAACAAGATTATAATTCGATTCAGTTCTTTCTATGCTGCCTGCCTTACTACCCAGCGAGAGAGAGGCGAGCGAAATAATAATAAAATCTTTTTGTGTATAAGAGAGGAGTAACAAGGGTGTGTGTATGTGTGTAGTTTTTCCTCTAACGCTTCGGCTTTTATGTATGTATATACACAAAACGCGGTAGTAGCAAATTTTATTATGTTTGATCGTAATAAAATGCGCTTTTATTGTGAGTCTCGGCGCATACACATCCACACGCTTAAGTGCACATTCCCAGCACAGCTCGCCTATCATAAATTTTCATATGGCAATCGTCAAATTTTTAATTGCCTGCGCCGTGGAATCGCAACATTCAATTCAAAGCCACCCCGTCTTCCTCCACTCCACCCTACTCCTTACCCACCACCCCATTGTTGTCGTTGCATTTATTACAATACGTAAACTTTCGTTGTTCGCTTTATGTAATGCTCGTTCGTGATTAGGGGTGCAAGTACACGTTACGCGACAACATTGCATGCTCAATTCACAGGTTTTTTAATTAATTCTTACGATAACAACGATTTAATAAAGCCATTGAAATCATCAAGGTAATTTACTTAATTGAATTGATGCTTGTTTCGATTAAGAACGAAAGATGTTGGGATAAATAAATAATTTAATCAAAAATAACGATGATAATAATAAAAAAAACATTTTAATACAGGCAAGTATCAATAAATGGAAGCAATATTTCTGTATTGAAATTTATGATTAAGGGTGGCATATAAACAGTGTTACATTTTCATTCATTTTTGTGATAACGATTTAATAAAACCATAGAAATCTAATTAACCACAGGCGATATATTTAAAAAATAACTAGTTTAGTCAAAAATAACAATAACAATCCAAGAAAAAATATTATAATATTGGCATTCATGCACAAACAATTTCTCTATTATAATATTATCTTGAAATTAGGGGTGGCAATGTAGCGTTCCACATAAACTTTGCATTACTTTGCCACCATTCACACATTTTTAATTAATTTTTGTGATAACATTTTATGAAAGCCATGCTAATTTAGATACTTTGTAAACCTGCTTGCTTCTTTTATAAACGCCAAGAGTTTTTCGCTTTCTATTTGAAAATTAATGATTTATTTAAACAAGTAACCCCAATTAAAGGAAAATCTTAATGTAGGTTACAATTTATGCAAACTAATTTTGTTCTTACACCTCTCAGTATATAACAATACAAAAAATAATAATATTAACAATTATCAATACATAAACAGTATATTTTTGTTGCTGTTCACACATTTCTAATTAATTTTTGCGATAATTTAAATTTAATTAATCATCCAGCCAATTTACTTAATCTAATTAATGCTTGTTTCAATTAAAACATAAATATTTTAATAAACAATCACGAAAACCTATCGAATATATAAAAGCAACTTTTTTATTTAAAATGTTGTGATTAAGATTGACGATGTAGCGCTCCACATAAATTGCGCGTATCTTTCACACATTTTTAATTAACTTTTGTGATAGCATTTTAATAAAGCCGTGCTGGTAATTTAGCCAATTTGTACACAAATTACAAATATCAAGTATGTTTCGCTTTTTATTTGAAAATTAAAGATTTCATCAAAATGTAACACTAATTGAAGAAAATCAAAAATAATTCAACCAACAATTTATAAATATTTTTCACCTTAAAGTTTGAATAAATTTATATTTTATGTTAACGTATGCAACCCAAAATGCGCATTCATAAAGGTAAATCGTCAAGCGACCTGCGTACGACCTTTTTGCGGATAAAGAAAAAAATTGTATAGAACGAGCTTATATATACTTTCCCTCTTCTTCCATTTTCTCTTGATCGTTTTGTACTGCACGAGCTAATAATGTTTGCCCACCAACCAACTTCTTATCGCCATGCTGACACGAAATGAAAAAGGCAACAAGTTTCCTTCACTTGAAGCTTACGGTGTATACAACTTGCCCCCGAGTTGATTTATTATCAATTTTAGTGGTTGGTGTGTATATTATTAGGGAATTAATTGAATCTGCGCGCGAATAAATTACCAATTTAGATATGTTTTTTGCGATGACGCGAATGAGAGGAGTTTCGAACCTGCGGCGGGATAAAGTTTTTGGTGGTGGTGGTGGAATCAATCGTAATTACAAAATCCATGGTTGCCTATATATGTACACCTTTATCCTTTATTGCGCGTTTATGCGCCGCGCGCCAATAAAGCCGACGACTTTATTGTTTTGACGACGACGAATTCACATCGCACAATTAAACATCTTAAAACCCAGCGCGAAATTAAAGTTTACGGGAACGACGCATGCCGCAGGATATTGTACAATACTATATAAGTACAATACGCGATGAAATAGGTTTGATTTCGTTCGAATTCGTGAAAGCCGCCCCGCAGCGTTCACCAAACATCCACCCTCAATATCCATCCACCTGCCTGCCAGATTGTTGTTTGATCCTCGCTGGCTGGCCTGGCGTTTTTATCATCCGATTGTATCGCATCGGGATGGACATGCTGGCTGGCAGCACGAACAGGTTGCTATGATATCAATTATGATAAGCCCAAGCGTGGAATGTAATTGATTTCGTTTTGAGCGATTTCCGGACGCGGCGGTGGCGTTTTTTCTTTCCTCCATCATCGTCGGATGGAAGGAGCCGACGATAATAGGGCGCATTCTTCGCATGCTTTGCGGATAATGCACTTGGCAACACAACTAATTGACATTTTTACCTCGCCTACCAATCCTATTCATCATAGATTTATAATTGAATTGGTTATAGGCAACCATCCGAACTAATTTATGACTTCAAATTAATCAGCATTTTGTTAAAA